>BQNB010002508.1:0-103795 GCA_026074375.1 Tanacetum coccineum
TATTTTCCTAACACCATTCTATACTACCCACGATCGGGTTCTCTGCCCGTTAGTGCGTCGTTAGGTAGATCGAGTTTTATAAATTTAAAATAAAATACGTATCAAGTTTTTGGTGCCATTTCTGGGGAGCTAAGAATCATTGGTTTTAACATGAGTAATGCAGAGTCATTGTTGGGATTCTTGATTTAATAAGACAAAATGAATAAAAGAGTGAAACAAAAGAACTTAAATGCAAAAGAAGAATTCTTCAAAAGATGGAAGATTTTAAAGATTTCAAAGATTTCAAAAGATCAAGTTTAATATTTAAAAGATTTATTTGTCTTATACTTATCTTCTTATGTAAGCCTTGAAATCTCTCTATATAAAGAGATTCATAGGCATCTGGTATAGATATCCAGAAAACTAAAGCTCACAATGAGAGTCTAGAAAAGCGTGTGTGCGTACACGTTTAGTTAGTTAGTATAGATTAATAGTTAGTTAGTAGCCCCAAGTTATAGAGTTGGGGGAAAGGTGGGAACATATGAAATAAAGAAAAACCTTGAAAATAACTTTGATTCATGTTTATTATTCCGTTGTGCAATTTATCAATCATTGTTATTATATCCTAGATGAGTCTTAATAACGATCTTCACAGTCAACCGTCAACGAATACCTAACTAAGGTAAGAGATGACAACGGACCTGGAATTGTCAGACCTTTATTTGAAGAAAATATTAAATTCGAATTCTGGGTTCAATGCATTGACGAATTAAAGGACAATGTATTCCTTGGAAACTATGATGAAAACCCCCTCGAACACATCTCGAATATCACATCCATTATCAACCTCTTCCAATCTCCTAGAGTGTCAAGCGACCAGGTAATGCTTATGGCATTCCCTTTTACACTAAAAGGAAAATCCGGACTGTGGATGAATCGGTTATCAGCAGGATCCATTACAACCTGGGACCTCTTAAAAAATGCTTTTCTAAGCAGATACCGCTCGCTTTCCCAAATTATCAGACAAACCAAGGCTATCAGAAATTTTAGGCAAGAATACAATGAACCCTTACACCTTGCATGGGAACGGTTCAACGATCTGCTTTATAACTGTCCAGAGCATAAAAACGATGAGCACAAACAACTATAAATTTTCTACCAAGGGCTGGACCCCGAAACTAAAAAGAAGGTAGATTTCATGGGACCTATCCCAAGAATGACAACAACCGCTAGAATTAAGGCCATCAACAAATTGTCAAAACACTATCTCTCTCATGGTATAAAGAAGAGGAATACAAGGAAAAGGATTTTGACAAGGTGCTCAGACACATCAACGATTTCGAACACAACATTAGTGTTCTTAATGAGGAAGTACGAATGGTGCAACACCAGTATAAAACTCCAAATGATGAAAGGGATTGTCTTCTGGAAGAAACCATAAGTTCCTTTGTTAAAAAGCTCACTAGATGCAAAAGAAGAGTGAAAATTTTGCTTGGATAATTAAAAGGAATTATGATAGTACGTTCAAAAATCAGGCTTCCGCTATTAAAACTATCGAAAAGAACCTTGGCCAAATTGCTAAATCAATACACGGGAGGAGGGTTGGTGCCCTTCCAAGCTTTACTGAAACAAATCCAAGAGGATTGGCTTACGCCATTACCACTCGCAGTGGGCTAAACTACCAACCACCCAAAAACCCGTTTGAGGGTAGCGACGGCCTACATAACATTACCACTAAACAAATCCCTACCACTGAGAAAATAACTCCTGAACAAACACATAATAGCACACAAAAAAACTGATCCACCCATCCCTTTCCCCAGTCGACTAAAAAAGGAGAAGGAAAATGAACAGTTTCAAAAATTCCTAAGGAACCTCCAGCAGATTCATATCAATATCCCCTTTATAGAAGCCCTCGAACAAATGCCAAAATACGCCAAGTTTATAAAGGATCTTCTTTCAAAAAAAGGGAAAGGGAAGCGAAACATCTAAAATTATATTAAATAAACAATGCTCCACAGTAATTCTAAATAAAGTCCCTCATAAAGAAAAGGACCCAGGAGGTCTCACTATACCATGTGTAATAGGACAAAGTGGAATTACTAAAGCCTTAGCTGATTTAGGGGCTAGCATAAGCCTAATGCCATACTCGATGTTTGTAAGACACCTAGGGAATCTTATAACACTACTCAATGTGTATCGAATACGAAATAAGACCACTCAGTTTCCAAAAGGGATTGCAGAGAACGTCATGGTAAAAATCGATAAATTCATTTTCCCCGTCGACTTTGTGATACTTGATATGGAAGAGGATCATAGAATTCCTATTATTCTAGGAAGACCATTTCTGGCCACTGCACATGCCATGATTGATGTTTTTAATAAAAAGATATCCTTCGAAGTAGGAGATGAAATCATCACCTTTGATTTAGAAAAATCTATGAAATTTCCTCCATCTAATGAAGACACCTGCCATGCTGCGGACATAATTGACCTTTTTGTTGTTTATAATATGAAATAAATTCTTCCTCAAGACTACGATAATTCAATTGAACCTATTCTTTACCAGCTACATGAAACTCATGAAGATGATGATAACCCGACTCTCTTCTCTGCAAATTCTATCGACGATGAAAAACCCACTCTAAAACTCAAAGAACTCTCCTCTCACTTAGAATATGCTTTTTCAGACAAAAACCATGAATTACCGGTCATCATCTCTTCGTTATTATCTAATTAGGAAAAAAGGTCACTATTAGAAGTCCTTACCAAACATAAAAAAGCCCTGGCATGGAAAATCTCTGATATTAAAGGAATCGGTCCTTCCTTCTGTACTCATAAGATTTTATTTGGAAGAAAAATCCTCAAACTCACCCGTACAGCCTTCAAAATAGATTAAATCCTAAAGTACAAAGATGTCGTAAAAGATAAAAATTTAAAGCTTCTTGACGCATGACTAATCTATGCCATTTCAGATAGTCCTTGGGTAAGCCCAATTCACGTGGTTCCTAAGAAGGGGAGAACCATTGTGATTACCAACAAAGATAACGAACTGGTTCCAACACCAACAGTCACAGGATGGAGGGTATGTATCGATTACAGAAAACTTAACAATGCAACAAGAAAAGACCATTTTCTCTTACCTTTCATTGATCAACTATTGGAACGTCTATCAGGAAATGAATACAATTGCTTTCTAGATGGATTCTCTGGATATTTCCAAATTCCTTTAGCACCAGAAGACCAGGAAAAGACCACCTTTACTTGTCTCTATGGCACGTTTGCCTACAGAAGAATGCCTTTCAGGCTGTCTAACGCTCCTGCCACATTTCAGCGATGCATGACAGCAATCTTCCATGACATGTGTAAAAGATTTTTATGGAAGTATTCATGGATGACTTCTCCGTGTTTGGAAATTCTTTCAGAACTTGTCTTAACAATTTGTCAAAATTGTTAGCCAGATGTGAAGAAACGAACCTAGTTCTTAATTAGGAAAAATGCCATTTTATGGTCAAAGAAGGCATTGTTTTAGGGCATAAAATATAAAAGACAGGAATAGAAGTTGTTAAAGCTAAAGTTGATATGATCGCTAGTTTACCTTACCCAACCAACATCAAAGGCATACGAAGTTTTTTAGGAAACAGGGTTCTATAGAAGATTCATTAAGGATTTTTCTAAAATAGCCCGACCTATGACTTAGTTGTTAATGAAGGACGCCAAATTTGACTTCTCAAAAGAATGCATAAAATCATTTGACATACTTAGGGATAAACTTATCATCCGCTCCAGTGATCATTGCTCCTAATTGGGATTTAGATTTTGAGTTAATGTGTGACACCAGCGACTGTGCCGTTGGTGCGGTTTAGCGACATATTTATTATGCAAGTAAAATAGGATACAGTGCCCAAGAACATTATTACCACTACTAAAAAGGAACTATTAGCAGTAGTATACGCATTTGACAAATTTAGGTCCTATCTAATAATTTCTAAAACAGTGGTTTACACTAATCATTCAGCCCTCAAATATCTCTTCAACAAACAAGATGCTAAACCTAGATTAATAAGGTGGGTCTTACTTCTTTAGGAATTCACTATTGAAATTAAGGATAAAAAGGGGACTGAAAACCTAGTTGCTGACCATCTCTCTAGACTTGAAAATCTAGGTTTGGAGGAATTAAGCGAAGATGCCATACAAGATAATTTTCTTGACAAACACCAATTGGTAGTTAAACTAAAAAAATACTGAAACCGACTCGTGGTATGCAGATTATGCAAATTTCCTCATCTCTAAGATCGTTCCTCAACATCTAACCTATTACTTAAGAAAAAAAAATTCTTGAGTGATGTATGGAAATTCACATGGGACGACCCATACCTTTTCAAATCATGTCCTGACGGAATTATAAGAAGGTGTGTTTTCGGTAGAGAATTACACGAAATCCTGGATCATTGCCTTAAGGGACCTCACGGGGGTTTCATTACGGGGCAGATATTACCGCATAAAATATCTTCGAGTCCGGATTCTATTGGCCAACCATTTTTAAGGATGCGGCAAAATATGTTCAAGGGTGTGATGCTTGTCAACGGGCAGGAAATAGTTTCTCACGAAACCTAATGCCCTTAACCAATATTCTTGTTAGTGAAGTCTTTGACATTTGGGGATTGACTTCATAGGACCCTTTCCCTCCTCAAGAAAAAACAAATATATTACAAATGTCTATAGATTACGTTTCAAAATGGGTCGAGGCCGAAGCCCTACCTACTAATGATGCACGTGTCGTAGTAAGATTTCTAAAAAATTATTCTCCAGATTTGGAGTTCCGAAGGCTCTAATTAGTGATCGTGGGACACATTTTTGCAATTCCCTCCTCGAAAAAACACTTAAGAAATATGGAGTAACACATAGACTTGCTACTCTATATCATACCCAAACCAGTGGACAAACAAAGAATACTAATAGAGCCATTAAGCGAATCCTAGAAAGAACAGTTAACGGAAACAGAAAAGAATGGGCAGATAAACTGGATGATGCACTTTTGAGGCATATTCCAAGGACAACTTATAAAGACACCTATCGGATAGTACACCATTCAGGTGTGTTACGTAAGCATGCATTACCAATCGAGCTCGAAAACACAAAGCATATTGGGCCTTAAATAAAACACAAATTCTGAATTAGTGCTACAGGTCAATCACTAGATTCCTTTAATTAAATCAACTTGATGAATTTCGAAGTGATGCTTATGAGCATTCACGAGCATATAAAGAAAGGACTAAGCGTTGGCATGATTCTAAAATTATGGATACGAAGTTTCAAGAAAGGGAGGAGGTACTAGTCTTTAATTCAAGATTAAAACTTTTTCCTAGGAAACTTAAAACTAGATAGTATAGACCATTTCTCGGTAAGAAAGTTTATCCGTATGGGTAACCATTCGTGGTGTTAGATAGAAACGGCGTACCGAGTTTCAATGGTATAACGGAACTGGGTAAAGTAAGTATCATGGACTAGAGTTATGAACGAGATTAAACGACAACATTATTACTTTGTCACAACATAGAAGGAGATGAGGTCTAACTTAAAGACTCTGTAATAGAACAAAAAGATGCTTGTCGAGAGGCAATCCAACTTTTTTTTAATGAATTTGTTTTGAAATTAGTTGGTTTGGCATGTTCCTCACTTTGTTTTGCAGAATCCAGAAGCTAAGAGGCAATTCTCGAGACCAACTCGACTCATATTCATTTGGGCTAACCTTGCTGAATTTGCAGCAGTTATGGCGTAACCACTACAGTTACGCCGTAACCACTACAGTTACGCCGTAACCACTACAGTTATGACGTAACCCATTTCAAGGTTACGCCATAACACCTTAAAAACTTAAAATTTTTACCATTTATGGTTACGCCGAAAGACAAAGCCAAATCGAAGCCGAAAAGTCAATCAAGTCAAAAAGTCAACAGAAAAGTCAACTGGTCAAAGTCAAAGTCAACCCAAGTCAACCCCGAGGCCAAAAGTCAAAGAAATATAAGTTTAGGGACTGAAGTTGTAAATCCCTAAAACTTATATTTAAACAAGAAAAGAGAGAAATGAAGAGAAGGGCCCAAATTGCCAAATTGGCAAAGCTATACCACAAGGGCCATAGCTGCCAACTCTTCTAACTTGTACACCAAAGGGACGAGTGGTGCAATTATTGATATAACTTTTGGGGACTGAATTTGCCAAATCCCCAAGAGTTATAACAATACAAGGACGATGGGTGTAATGAAACATATAACCTAGAGGGACCAACTTTGCCAATCTCTCAAACCCTCATCCCTGTCACTCTCTTTTCATAACAATCTTTCCCGCCCAAATTTCCCCCCAACACAATCACGGGTTCTCCACCCTCCTTTTACCCTGTAAACCCAATTCCCCCATGGATATTCATTTTCCCCCTCCTCCACCACCTTTCCCAGTTACAAATGTGCCATGTTGGCAATCTCACAACCCCCTAAGCTCATTTCGACGACCAAGATTAATTTTTGAAGATTGAAGGGCCAAGATTAGAGGCTGTGAACCCCTCACACAACAAACACAATCCTTTTGTGTGTCTACAAACAAGCACAACAGCAAAACCAAGAGGAAGACACAAGCATAGTCGAATTTTCCTATAAATGGCTTTGTAAAGCCATTGTGGCAGGCCAAACTGTCAATTCGGCAAAGTAATACTAGAAGGGCCAAAGTTGTCAAGTCCTAGTACTTGTACACCAAAGGGACGAGTGTTGCAAAGAGTTATATAACTCTTGGGGACTTGTTTTGCCAAGTCCCCAAAAGTTATATAACCACAAGGACGACGGGTGCAAGTACTCAACACACCATGAGGGGCCAACCTTGCCAACCCCTCAAACTTATATATATAGAAGGACATTGGCTGAAAAGTGCTCATTTACTAGAGGGGTTATTATTGCCAACTCTCCAAACATTTGTCTGTCTTCTCCAACATAATATTTCCCGCCCTTTTTAGACTCAAAAACCCAAGCACCAATCACATGTCGACTCCCCTTCTTTTATCCAACCTTTCCCACCAAAAAACCCAGGGTTCTTCCCTATCTCCCCCCTCCACTATCCCTAGAACCCATAAAGTATGCCATGGTGGCAATCCCACCAATTTCGAGCAAAAGGGACGGCTATGATTGAAGAAAAGAAGCACAAACATGTAATCAAAGGCTGGAAATACATTTTGGTGTTTACTCTCACCAAAGAAACACACATGAAGAAACACAAAGGAAGAAAAGAGGAAGCCCTAGCCGTTTTCCTATATATAGCTTTGTAAAGCCATTGTGGCAAATAGTTAGTTTTTTAAGTAGTTTGAGTGTAGTTTTTAAAGTAATTTAAAGTATTTTTAAGTTAATTTCTTGTATGCACTTGTAATTTTCAGTTTTAATGAAAAATTAAGCTATTTTTACTCAATAAGCTCTCAATAAGCTCATTTGAGCTTATTCTTGTTCATAAGCTCAAACTCAGTTTTAAACTTGTTATAAGCTCTTAAATACTGTTTTCATTTGAATTTAGTTCATAAATGTTCAATTGAGTGTGATTTTGGAAGCTTATGAAGAAATAAGCTAATATTAGCTTATTGAGCTTTTAGCTCAAGGAATAGAGGCAAGGGCCACTTAGGTGTATGTTTTTAAGCCACTCACTCAGAAAGAGTGGCTTGGTTCTGAGACAACAAAAATCCAAGGTTTCATTTCCTAAATTTCACTCTAGCTTAATTTTAACTTTAAACATTTGCTTATTTACTTTCATTTCCTGTCAATTCTTTGCAAACATGTTGTTTAGACTTGTTATTTATCTGTTCTAAGTTTTCATTGAATAAAATTTGTATAATCTTAGTTTATAACTTAAAACTGCCAAGTTAGTGTAATAAGCTAGGTGAGGAAGTGGCTTATTTCTCTTAATAAGCTATAAGTTTTAGTTTTAAAGTAGCTTAAGTAGATGAAAACTAGTGTGAGTAGATAAAAAGTTTAGGCTGATTTAGTATTTTAAACAGTTTTTGAGTACAACAAAGTTGGGACAGTTTACATAAAGGGGTGTTTGGCATAAGCCTAAAAACGGGTCAAAAAGGTTTTGACTTTGGGTTAAGGTCATTTAGTGAATTTGAGCTTAAGTTTTAAGCTTATTTAAAGCTTTTTCAAAAGTTTCCAAGGTTTTAAAAGTGTTTTTCAAAGTTTTTAAATCCATTTTCATAACTGTGAGGTTTTATAAGACTCCACAAGTGCTTATTTGGTTAAGCACTTGTGGTTTGAGTTTAAGCATCAAAAGAGTGTGTTTTGTGTGTCTAAAAAAGGCTGTCAAAAGCCCCTTGTCTTTTGACTTTGATAAGTCAAAGTTCACCAAATTCTTTATTTGTCACAGTTTTAAAAACCAAAAGTCCTTTTTCACTTACAAAATTCAGCAAGTTAAATTGAGTTTTAGAAGCTAAAAATTGGTGCACAAGCCCTTTTCATAGAACTCTCAATCTGTTTGAGCTTATTTGTGTGTTTAGAGCTTATTTGACAGCTTAAAATAAGCTGTCAAATAAGCCCTTGAGCTCAGCTTTAATCTCCCCTGGTGCAAAGGGGAGATTTTAAGCTCTTATTGCTTGCTCTTTAAGCACACTTAAGCCCAAGTTTTTGGCTTATTTTAAGAGTCTATAAGCTCTTAAATAAGCCCTCAAAGTTTCAGACCTTGAAGAGCTTATTTGATGGCTTATTTTTAAGCCCAAACATGCCCTTTGACTGTTTTTGCATGATTTAGGTGTAGGGATTGCTTAATTTCCATTTGTGCTTATTTAGCTTATGTAATAAGCTCCTTTGTGTTCTAACAGCTTATTTAGATTAGATAGTTAGTTGTCAAGCTTATTTACCTTTTTTCTAGCTTATTTGTCCAAAACTTAAGCCAATTTAGCCTTTTAAGCTTGTTTTAAGCTTTCTGCCATTAAGCCCTTTGTCCCAGCTTATTTCAACCTTAAGCTTAGCCTTTTTAGAGCTTATTTAGAGTAGTTAGATCACCCTTAGCTTAATTTCTCTTTGTTACAGCTTATTTCGACCCTAAGTCCAAAAGGACTTAGCTAATTTTTAGCTTTTAAGCCATTTAAGCCTACTGTCGACCTTTAAGCTGATTTTTAAGCTTATTGAGGGCTTTTCAGAAAAAGTTGTAAAAGACAAAGTTGTTAAGCCCCACGAGCTTAACAACTTTGCTTCTTTGAGTTTTTTTTTAAAAAAAAGGGGAAGACACTTGGCCCGGGTGAGCAAGACTCGAACCCGGGACCAAGCGATACATCCCCTTTTACACACACACTTTTACGTTAATCAAGTTCCCGATCCTAATCTTGGCCTTTACCCATGGGGGCCGAGGATTTTTCAAGAGCCATTCGTGATACCCTAATTCCTTCATAGTGGGGAAAGCGTCGAAATGTTCCGAGTTATCTTCCTCTTCTTCTTCAATTTCTTCTTCAGTTTCTTCCTCGAACTCCTCTACACTCTTAACTGTCATCTCGTGATCCTTGTACTCGGTTGCACTAGACTTCACACTTCCCTCTTCCTTAGCTTCATCTTCCTTGTTTAGAATAATGATTGAATTAATGAAATGAACACGTTTTGGTGATGAGGGGTTTCTATTTTGTTCCGCTAAGGATGACTGAGACATATATTTTGAGGAGAGTAACTTTGATGGGCTTTTGATCCCCTTGCCTCGAAGTTCCTCTTTTGTAGGGTAGTTGGTGGATGTGAAATACATTTGAGCCAGTGTTACGAGTGGGCGTGTCATCAAGCTTTTCAGAAACGGTTTTCCACAAAAGATTAATTTTACTAATCATGTCGTCTTGCTATTGCCCAAGTTGAGTTTCGAGGATAGATAGTCTCCTCTCTTGATGAGTGTCAAAATCAATTAATGCTTTCTTAAGCTTCATTTGGTATCTAGATGAGTAGGTGGAGAACGAGCCATTCTGTGGGCTTGTGAATGTTTGGGTGTGTGCCCAGTTAAAGTTTAGCTTCCCCTTCTAAGCATTTGTGGCTTCGTTAGAGCTTCTTGGTCCTTGGTTCATAGTGAACTGCTTGCCTCCTGCTTTGTCGGTACGCGAGGATGCATATTCAAAAAAATCTTTCTCGAGATTTTTCATGCAACACCGAGTGTTATGGGGACTACTGCAAACTAACATGAAGAAGTGATTTTGTTCACTTGACTAGGTTGCTTAGGAGCAAGATGAGCTTCCATCAAGCATTAGACTTGATTTTCGAGCTTGATGAGACGACGATCGAATGTACTCGGGACATCTTAAGGTAAAGAGATTGCCTTAACCGGCTTAGCGAAGTCCCTTAGGTCGTTCCAACTTTCGTTGTCATAGAGGGCGAGATCCTCTAGTAGTGCCCAGGATTCTTTAGCGTTTCTGTCACGAAGCTTACCATCGGCCGATTGGTCAATGGTTCGTCTTGTGGCAGGATTGACATGGTCATAAAAGATTTAGACTTGGAGCCAAAGATCGATGCCATAATGAGGGAATTTTTGGAGTAAGTCCTTAAAACGAGTCCATGCTTCAGAAAGAGACTCTCCTTGATGTTGTTGGAACATAAGGATGTCGTTACAGAGTTTTGCAGTCCTTCCCGGTGGAAAGAATTGAGCAAGGAAACGAGTAGTAATATCCTTCCATGTGGAGATGGATCCTGCTGGAAGACGTTCAAGCCAATTGCTAGCTTGATCACGAAGGAAAAATTAAAATAAACGCAGGCGCATTCTTTCCATATTTGCAACATCAAGGTTAAGTAAGTTTTAAGAAATCCTTGAGATGTTGGTTTGGATCCTCGGACCGATGCCCGTGGAATGAGCATCCGTTTTTCACCAACTAGATGGTGTCGGATCGAAGAGGCATCATAATGTTCCCTTCGAGGAGCTCAATGGTGTTCCTGTAGCCCTCGTGGCTAGGTCTGGAGTAATCTATAAGAGTACGGATAGGATTTGCGTCTCCCATGGTGGTTGACGAAAATGGATAACGAAACAAATAACACAAAGAAAAGATAGACTACGAGAAAGCTAATACACCAAAAATAAAAATCTCACTTGATATGAATCAAGCGAGTAAACCTAGGTTAAAAAATGGTCGAAACCTAACTATTCCCTGGCAGCAGCGCCAAAAACTTGATGTGCGGTTGTCATAAAGACTTCAACACGAAGTTTTACAACTCCCTAGGCAACATACCTAAATCGTTGTAGTAGTAGTATAGGTAAGACTCGGGGGTTGTTTTCGTTCTCTATGGGAATAGGTTAGGAAGGCTCAAATAGAATCTAACAAAGGTCTATGAGGTTGAGATAAGATTCTTGTTGTATTTTTATTTTATAGAAAGCAGTAAAAATCATTGGTTTGAGAGGTTGGTTTGATTAACTAATTAAACTAAATATAATATAATCTACTGGTGATAACTTTATGATAAAAATATGTATTTACTTAATCATGTACTACTCCTTAGATTGCTTATCCTAATCCTGTTGCTTTGTCACACTTGTGATGATCTGTGTAAGTATTTCCTAAGTCATGAATGAATTACATGAACCCGCTGTCTATTTAATATTCTGTTAATGCAACGCACAAGTAAGGTAGTATGAAGACTTTTACAAGGCCCCTAAGAGTATATAAAATGCAATTGAAATATCTTAAGAGGGATCAACCATATTAGGGGTAAGGTAGTATGAAAACTGTTACCGATGGTATCCTTTCTACACACTCACATTTCCCTAAACGTCTATGCCAATTTAATATCTTATGGCTAGTTTTCTAAAGCTTAACGCGCACATCCATCATAAGAAGCAACATTAAAATGATCTACAATCTAAGTTTCATATAATCATAAGTAAATACAAAGGAGGGTTTAGCCTAGCATGTTATAAAGAAAGCAAGAACATAAATCAATCAAACAACACATAGACATATTGGATGATTAATGATAAATAATCTTACTTGATTAAAACATGGATTAAGGTCAGTTATAATAGGTTTTGAGGCCCTAAATACGGCCTAAAAGCCACTAGAATGATTAGGGTTCGTCTCCCATAAGTTATACAAAGTTACACACTTAAAACCCTAAAATCGGTTTTATATTTATAGGAAAAACGCTACGACAACGTCAAGTAATGGTCGCGACACCGTTACCATGTCGAATCTTCTAGATCTGATTTAAGTCGGTTGCGTCCTGACATCGTCATCAAATCCTCAAAGCCGTCAGTAGAAATATCACGACGGCGTCGCTTTATGCTTGCGACGCCATCTCCACGGTCTGTTTGCATCATTCTTCAAGAGATTTTGGTGTAGGTCTGTAGTCTTGTCAGTTTCTTCTCCAAATGAGCCCAAGTCATGTGTATTTCCTCCAAATGCTATCCAAGTGCTAAAAACCTAAAAACAAATGATTAAGAACATAATATGGGCATATTTGCATGATTTATGGGGTTAAATGACCCTGAAAAAGTGTATAAAATGACACCTCATCAGCAGGAAGTACAATACTTTACACAAAAGTAACTAGCAACCGATTAAGGACTTAATCTACAGGGTATGCTAAGGTGTAAAGGTGTAACAAAACATAATTTACTGTAACAAAAGAAAGGAATGGCTCAGCAGGTTTTTCTAGGGGTATCTCACTCTAAAAATAAAAGTAAACAAAAGGGTTTATACGGGGGTTTGGTTTCAAGTAGTATACCAAGCCAAGTTCTAAAGTTTACTACAGTCATCGGCACACTCATAGTTTTATGGAATTAGGGGTAAAAATTAGGAAAAGGAATAGACTAAATCCTCACAATTGGAAATTAGGGTTATGTGTGCGGGTGATGTAACTAATAATTTTACAAAAAATATGCTAAATTTTTTTAGAAATTTCACATAAATTAGGCATATTATTTGTAAAAATAAGGACAAGTAAGTGTTCTAATTCTCCTCCACCCACTTGAAATATACAACACCCTCGTTGTATCTATAACATGAAAAACGGGAAATTAAAAAATTAGAACAGAAAACTCCCCTGAGATTTGCTCGGTATGATCCTCCATGTTGCGTATATGAGCAAGGATGTGTGTTGTAAATGCGTTTGAATACCAGCATGGCTACAACACACATAGATTCCAGAAGATAAGCACACCAAATTCATTTAATCATCCGGTAAGGTTCTTGTATAAACGCTCAGAAAACAAGTGCAATTCTATCTCTGGATAATCGTCGTTAGAAAATAAAAACTAAAAAAACTGTACAGGAAGTCGATACGCAGTATCCATGTTTCAAGATACTCCGTATAAAGACCCGTATTAAAAATCCTAAGTACAGGTCGGAGGTCGAATACGCTGTATTCGTTTAACGAATACGCCGTATCGACAAGTCTGACAATAAAGTTTTTAAGTGCAGAAAAATAAAAAGGATAACGTCTAGGTCAGGGTCAATACGCCATATCCATAGAGTTTGGAAATGCCGTATCGACTACCTGGAAGACAGACTCGATAACAAAATTAAAAATACATTCCGGGTTGTCTTCCGGCAAGCACTTTTGTTTACAAAAAAGTCTTTAAGTTAGACTTGCTTCCAGCTTCTTTTTGGCGGCTTATCGTCATCTTGATCATTACATTGTCTCTATCCTTAAGCTCATGAGTAATTGGTAAACAAAAATTGAAAATCCTTGTTTTATCTCCATGAACGTTTGCTGAACTTACTGCCATATTCTATTATTCTACCTTTCAAGAGTGAGCTAAACAGTCATATCATAATATACATCAAAAGAATAACTAGTATCATATCCAAGTACACCATAACATAGATAACATAAAGGTAAACATGTCTACAAAAAGGTAAAACCAAGAGATAGGAGAATTAAGGATCTGACTGAGGCTTAGTCTGCGCGGGTGCGGAGGTGTTGGCGTCATCTGTCCTCTATTGGGTACGTCTCTGGTATGGCACGTGGGCGGTGCCATCTATGCTCCCATCAAACCTCAAGTACCCCAAACCGCTTTGGTCCATAAGATAAGTCATGCGAGTAATCATCCAAGTAGAAAAGCTTATAAAATTGCTACTCAGCCTCTCCATCACAACACGCTGCTCCATGATACTATCACGCAACCCTTGAACCTCCTCCTCTAGTCTCTGCATCCTCTGTAGGATGGTCCTAGGGGCTGGGGCAGAGGCCGAAGGTATCTGTTCAGGCTTAGCGGGTGTCAGATCAGCCTGGACACCCTCCTGATGCTCAGTTGCACCCTTAGGCCTATCAAGGTCAATCTGAGCAGCCCCGACCGCACCTCTAACATGCTGCCTCTCTCGACCCATCGCTACCCAAGTCACTTCATCCCCTAACCATTCATAGATCCTCAACCTAACCAGCTTATCAATATCAATCGTAGTCAATCTGCAGACCTCCACGGTCAATGTCCAGAGGCTCTCCTCTGTAATCACTTTAAAGTGCACTCCTAGACGTGCAATAAAGTGACCTCCAGACATCCTAGCACCCTGCTTCCTCCCAGAAGCATGTCTGAATATATAATAAGCTAATAAATATGGGACATTCACCGATGTTCCCTCATCCACACTCCTCAAGAAAAAGAGGTCATTAAAGGTCACCTTTTCAGGTGCCTAACCTCTCCCAGCAATAGAAAGTATGATCAACCTATGGCACAGTCTCCTCAAAGGCTTCTTGATCAAAGTGTAGGAGGGGACTATGCTCAGAAAATCACTAGCAGAAGAAATCCTAGTCCAGTAATCACTGAGATCAGCCTTAGATGTTATCTCTCTCGAACTCTCAGCCCAGTAAGCTCTAAAACCATTAGTATACAACTCCTCCTCAATATGTAAATCGAGGGCCAAGATAAATTGCCTCCAACTCATCCTCCGTCTAAGCCCACCTAACTGGAACTGAAGAATGCCAGCAGCATCCAAATCCAACACACTATCTCTAAACCTACACGTGTTGAAGAACTCCAGTATCAACTCTCTAACTAACGGACCACGAATCCTAAATAGCTGCCTCCAAGCATAGCTGGTAAACACAACCTGACCATCAGCACCAGTGTGCTCCATCCTAAGTCTATCGGCCAATGCCTGATCCATCTCCTCTGTCAAAACATCAAAATCCAAAACCTGTACCCTAAATATCCGCCTATCAAAGATCCTACCCAATCTTTCCTCAAAATCTTGGATATCCGCGTCAGTGTAAACCTGACCCTCAAACCTGAGCCAAGCGTGTCTCAAGTTCCTAGGAGGTAGTGGTGCCATATCTGCAAAATTTAAATGCTATTAATAAACAACACAATTGAAAATAATCTCACTGTCTAAGGAGTCAATATGACATACCAGGATAAATCAATACACCGTATAGGGTCTTGAAATACCCCCATCTCCAAAGATACTCAATATAGAGTATTGAGGAATCAGGGTAACTATGCCGTATTAGGAAATCTCAATACGGCATATAACTAATACTTATTATTGGGTTTTCAATTTAAGGGCAAAGGATCAATACTCTGTATCCAGTTAATGGATACAACGTATATATAGGACTTTTTAAATTATTCAGGGTTCAAAAGAAATACGTTGTATTCAAAATGAATTCGTCGTATTGGGGTTTCTGTAAATAAGGGTTAAAAGGCCAATACGCCATATTGGTTCAACAGATATAAAAACAAACGGGTTTCCCCATTTCCACTCGGTTGACCAAAAACCTTCCCTCTCAACCAAAATTCAATTCTTATCATTCTAGGGGACAAACGCATCTAAATGGCACAAGCTAAAAAACCTAAGACAAAAATCCCTAAACTAAAGAACAAAACCTTAACCCTAATCGAAATCGAACGAAAATTAAACACGGAATAAATTACCTTGGGGTTAGATGCTGATTAAACAAGGAAACGATAATTAAATCAGAGACAAAGATCTCCAAATATTTTTAACCGTCGATAAAAAGGTTTTAGAGTGGTAAAGATTGTGTTTGAAAATTGATCCGGCATATCAGTGGAGCTTTTATACTCCCAAATGAATATGCCGTATTAGGGTTTATCCAATACTTAGTATTGGATCAAGGAGTTTGACTAGTCAATTATTGTTAAAAGTAATTGATACGAAGTATTGGTTTAATGTCGATACACCGTATCCTTTTTAGGAGATCTTTTACTCTTAATAAATAAAATAAAGTAAACGTATCTTAGCCTCTGCAGCCTCTCGTGTAAGCACCATCCTTATAGAACCGCTTAGGGTAGAAGGGAATGCCAAATGGCACATATAAATTCTTAATTATAAAAATTAATGGCATTCCT
The DNA here is from genome assembly GCA_026074375.1 of Tanacetum coccineum. Taxonomy (NCBI): domain Eukaryota; kingdom Viridiplantae; phylum Streptophyta; class Magnoliopsida; order Asterales; family Asteraceae; genus Tanacetum; species Tanacetum coccineum. Next base: position 16,267 of record BQNB010002508.1, read on the forward strand.
TCGTTTAAACATCTTCGAATCATAACTTTAATCATTATAACTAAATCTTTTTCAGTGAAGATTTACTGGGGGTGTCATATTTGTTTTAACGTTTCCATTAAACGCGTGGGAATAGGTATCAATATTAGCATCAATAACAATATTCATTGGTTAGATAGAAATGTCTTCCGAAGATAATTTGACATTGATTTAATCATCATCATTGTCCGTATCCGATTTTAAATTATTAACATAAATTAATTTAAAAAAAATGAATTTTTGTCATACATAAAAGTGTAATCTTCATCGTCAGATTCGACAAACGATATTTCAAACTCAAAATCAACTTCTTTGTTATGATGAGGACTTACCGTAGGTTCAGGCGAGACCTCCGGTTTAGATTTTAATGCATCTTTCTAGACAACAGCTGGGAACTATGCTTCAAAATTTTTGAAGTAATCAATATTTTCAAAATACCTGATCTTACCATACGTAGCAGTTTCCCAGTTAAACACCCAACCGCGCCTAAGAGCTTCTTTAGTTTTCAGCTGAATATATTCTTCCATAGTGATGTCTGGATTGTCCATCTTGACCTGACTACAAACACTAGACAAAAGCAAACACGAACGAGAACAAGCAAACACACAAAAGCAAGTAAAACAAAAAACACAAAATTTAAACTAACCTAAATTATGCTAAATCTAAACTAAAATACTAATAAAAACAAGAATTAAACAAACTCACTCTTCGGCAACAACGCCAAAAACTTGATGTGTCGTTGTGCGTAGGTAATATTTATTATCAAGTTTTACTATTTATATTTTTCCAACTTTACCTATAAACAACACTAAAGAGCAGTGTACTCGATCAGATGTAGGTTCGTTGGTAAGTAGGGTGTCGATCACTAAGAGTGAGTGTTAATACTTAAGTCTACCAATATTTTAGTTATCTAAGTTAGTCCTAACTTATTATATGTTATACCTAAGTTAAACCTAAACTAACGCAAAAAAGGGGTTTTAGAGAGACTGACACGAGTTTTGGTTTACCTAGACTGAGATTAGGCAATTAACACACACAAGTTGACAATTATAAGATAGAGAAGCGGTCAAGCCTAATGTAAGGAAAATGTATTAACCATATTTAATCTAATGATACGCATGTTTTAGTTTATAAGTACAATGATTATCTTATCTCGTTGTTGATATATCATTCCTAGATTTAGGCGGTACTTCTTCCTAAAACCTAGATCTGCCAATTCTGTCAAAACTAACCACATCCGCATAAAGTACTCATGGTTGATTATAATCTATCTTAGGAGACAATAATGGTGATCTTATCGAATCCTAGCTCATCGAGACTTTCCTAACTTACTGCTTAACGACTCTTTATATACTAGTAGTCCATTGTCCAGATCTTTACCCAAGGAATTAGAACGTCATTTGTTGATCCTAGGTTACCGGCTAGTCTAACTTGTTCACTAAACCAAAGGTAAAGACATGTCAATATTTGTGATCCTATTACTCTTGATATATAAATTGCAGATATAAAGAGCTATCCCTGTATCTAGCTAACACTCTATTTGTATTCCTAGATCTAGTTGAATGGCAGGTCGCATACTTAAGCACATAAACGAGTATAAATTGATAAACATAAAACAACACACAACGAATAAGATGCAATCGAGATAAACATAAACTGAATGTTAAATTATCATAAACATAGCTAATACCTAAAGGTATTAGCCAATAGCCATTGTGACTATACAAATGTCATAGACGAACAATTAAGGTAAACTAAACAATAATGAACAATACCAAAAACCAAACGCGTATTTAGAGTATAGAAATTACAACGGTTTCCTATGGATTGAATTACGTTATGAGACCTTCTTAGCTTCTCCTCTCTTCTAAAAATTGAACCTGATGGTTAATGCCTTCTTCTCGGTCTTCGATATATTTTTTACACACTAAAATTTGTTTTTAGGGTTCGGTATTTATAGGCTCTGGAATTCGTTTGATACGCAGTATTAAAGGAGTTCAATACTGCGTATTGGGGTTTTTTGGCATGGGCTCCACGATTATTATATTCCAGAATATTCCATGACTTGTAATCCAATACGGCGTATGAATTTCTTCTGGATACGGCGTATTAAGCTTCACTTCGTGAATGCTGAGCGAAGTATAAAGCACGGATACGCCATATCTTCCTTGATGGATACGACATATTAGTTGTCAGAATAGTGTATTTATAATTTCTTCATTTAAGCTCCAAAATGCATGCCTTTTGATTATCTTTTACTCTTTGCTCAATAATTACTATAAATAACAAATATAAGCAATTAAGGCTGCGTTTGGCAACAAGCATTTTGAAGCGTTTACGAGCGACAAGCGACAAGCGGTAAGCATTTTAGATGAAAAGCTTGTTTGGCAACACCCCAACAAGCATTTGAATATTGTTTAACTGCCCAAATCTCAAAAGCTTATTGAAGAAGCATTTCAAAACTGCTCCAAGCAGTTTGTTATAAAATTACATTTATACCCTCAAATATAAAATTTATAATTTCTTTAATTAGGCTATATGCCCTTTTTCTTAATTTTACACTTTTTAATTACAGCTTACAGCTACGTTACCAAAAACCTTTTTAAACAAACGCTAATGCTTAATGCTTCTGCTAACTACTCCTGCGACTGCTTACTGCTACTGCTACGTGTCATCAAACATACTTTAAGTACCAATTCATGCATAAATAATGTAAAATGAGCAATTTAGCTTGGATAAATGATGCTATAAAATTGACGTTATTTGATGTTATTGTTCATGTAACCCTTGCACTTTTCTGAGATCTGTATGTTCTAATATAGTCTTTTGATTATTTGACTTTTGTCAATTTCGTTAGAACAAGTTACCGTGTTGACGGTGTTGAGTAATGGTTATCTTGGTTATCTTATCTTTATTGTGTTTAATTTAATCCTTTTAGAGGATTTTATCTATGTGATCATGTTTCGGGAGGTTGTCCCGTGTATAGCTTGAGATATCTTATAACAAGTCCTGGCACATCCGTTAATGTTCAAATCGAATTTAAGGCAATTTGACTATGAAATATGTCATTTTAAATAATTCGAGATTCATGGAAACGTATTTTTGAGTTCATTAAAATACCTTGGAAACTTCGGGTAACATTTAAAAAACATGAACATTAAGCTCGTTTAAGAACCCGACAAGTAGGGCGACATGCGAATAGGGGATCCCCCTATGACTCCCACCCACTGTCGAACCCTTACGAGGAAATGTAGGAATTGTATTTTTGTCTTTTGGTCCAACATGTACTATTGTTGCTTATTTGTTAAGCCAAAAACACACATAGATTCATTTCTTATTCACAACATAAAACATTTTTATCTTCCTTTTTTCTTTATTGCGTCCGATTCTCTCTCACACACACACAAACAATACATTTTTGTTAATTTTGATCAAGAACATGAAGATTTAGATGAGTTTGGGTTGATTCTAGTATTCGGGTTATCATTTAATCAACGTTTGGGTTGTCGTATCGTGTCTTAACTCGCTTTCAAAACCCTCTTTGTAAGTTATCTTTTTCACAAATATTCTTGTACTTTTAGAGTTCTTATGATGCATAGATGAAAGTTGTACGGTGCGTTTTCTATAAATCGTAAGCTTAAATTTTCGAATATAAATAGAAGGGGTGTTTGGTTCGTTCGAATGTAAGAAAAAGGGGGAGCAAGGGTTTATCATTTTTATGTCGTGGTTGTGATGGTTGAAAAACATTTAGATACTATGTAGCTTATTTTCGGTCTAGCTTAAATAATAAGCTTATTCGGCTTAACTTTAGCTTAATAAACTTTCGGTGAAATAAAGGGTTTAAGGAAACATGGTTTTGGTTATTTAATTATGGTATCTTATTTTTGTGAGCTTATTTGGTAATTTATTTTGATGTCTAAATGAACTATGTAGCTTATTAGCTTATTTAACAGCTTAATGGACTTATTTTGAGCTTATAAGGCTTGCGGCCCAAAAAGGCCCAATAAGTCGTGGCTTATTGTGGACCTTATTGTGGTCCGGCTTATTTTTGTGACTTTTGGTTATAGCTTAGTATGATATTTAAGGCCAACGAAGCTTAACGAGTTAAAAATAAGTTACGAATAGCTTATTTTCGGCTTAATGAGGCCACGACCCAATAAGACAAGCCAAACTTTGGCTTGGTCTTGGTCCGTGAGTCTTGGCTTGCGTTGTGGTTTATTTCTCGGACTTATATTTGATATTATATATGATATTGGACCTAAATCGGATCTTAGAACTTGAAAATGACGTTTTGGACCTCTATTGGGCCTTAAGGCCCAATAAGCGAAAACTAACCGTTTTATGTGATTAGAACGGACTTTTGAAAGTGAAACATACTTATATAATTACATATATGTGAATTAGTCATTTGAGGAAACATGTTTTGGTAAACGTTGTGAAATATAGATTTTTGGCATTTTTCAGAAAATGGTAAAATTGGGAAAAAGTGTTTAAAATTGAGGTTTGAAACTTTGGAAAATGTTGTATAAACGATCGGGTCATGCCGGAATTTTGTAAAGATCCTATATTTAGATTTTTACTCAAAACTTACTTTTACGACAAAATAATAAAATATTATTATTTTAATAAGTCGACTAAAAGACGAAAAATATATATTTTATAATTATAAAATATAAAACTTCTCCAAGTCATTTAGTATGAATAAACATCTCTTTTCCTATAACTATACATATAATTAAAGTAACTAAGGTTACCGAATGGACTTACCGAAGTATATTCCTAAATATCTATTATCTAAGTCTTCTTATATTACTTACCTATTGATACTGAAATAGTATATGTATATTATACTAAGGTATGAACTAGAACATGTTGTCTTTAAAATTAAGTCGCCAACCATCACACCACTGATAACGTTAAGGGTGACCGTACAACGCATCCGACCTCTATGCATCGACCTTGAAAACACTTTTGGAGCGTATATCTAAAACTGAACATTAACTGGATTAGGTCGTGACCGGATGATACATCAATTCTATACACGTAAAATATAAAATATATAATATGATGGAAAATCACCAAATTACCCTTGAGGACAAAGGTAAAAAGGAAAATCTTCACAGATATATATAATACAATACGTATATTAACCGAGAAGTATGATTTCCCCGGGTCGTATCCCCAACGATTTATGAAATTGAAACCACGTTCTTGTTTGGACAATGATTTGAATAGAAACAAAGATTAATTTGATTATCTATAGCTACTAATTAAAAGCAACAATTAAAATAAACAAACAAAATCAATTAATGCACTAAAACAATTAACGGGAACAAATAAAACGCGACAAATAAGCAACTATACTAAATTTAACTCCTAAAAATGCAAATAAAATTTCCACAAATCCTAAATTAAAAAAAATAAAATATTAGAGAAAAAGGAAAATTATATATTTTTGATTATATTTGAATTTATTATGAATTCGAAAACTAATTAAAAATGCTATTTAAATCCTAGAAAATAGCATATTAATCTCTAAAATTATAAAAATGATTTTTTAAAACTTAGAAAAGGTCTAAATTTACATAAAACAACACAGTCAAAAAAAACAATTTTTAACTACTTTTTAATAACATAAATCCTATTTTTAAAACTAACGTTTAAAAAACAGCTTAAAAAATTAAATAAGAAATCTAAAAAAGTTGTAAAAAATGATTTTACAACTAAAATGTAAAACGAGAAAAGTAATTAATTCTACCCTAAAACTATTTTACTATTGTATTTTTTATTAAAAAAAATTATTTTTTCTATTTTTAAAAGTTATTTTTCTATTTTTTATGTATTTTCGAAACTTTGAAACTAAGAAAAATTATTAAAATTAATCTAATAAAGGGAAAAATGCCAAAAATTTACAAAAAGTCCTACAAGTAACAAAGATCACAAGAAAATTAAGCTCAAGCTCCCAGCTTATCTAATAAGCTAGGAAAATGGTGAAATAAGCTACGACTTATTATTAGGCTTAAGGCCCAATGTGACTATAAGAATTAAATGGGAAGAAAGGTAATTGGATGAGCTATTGAAGCAAACGGTAAGTGTGTGGGTTTGTGAGGGAAAGGTCTTGGGTTCGAGTCCCAGGCACAGGTTTTTTATTTTTTTTGAAAATTTGAAAAACAAAAGTGAAGATAAGCTAAGAATAAGCTACTTTTGTGAAAACACTACTTTTAAAAACTGAAAAATAAGCTGAAAATGGCTTAATAAAACTGGCAGGAACCAACTACTTATATTTTTGGCCTATTTTCAAATTTTAAGAACTAAAAAGCTAACTTAAATCTAACCATATGAACTATAAGCTATTTCCTAAACTATCCTAATCCTATAAGCTGAATTGATAAGGATAAGCTCAAATAAGCCTACCAGACTTAACTTAAGACTACCAGTACTAACTTAAAGTTAGTACTGGTGAACAAACAGACAAAACAACTACTTTGTTCTTAAAATTAAGCACTCAAACAAGCACTTGAAGACATGAGGTTTGCTTTTTATGAAACTTTGGCTTAAAGGCTTTAAGAAAATGCTTTTTGAAAGAAATTTTGAAAACTAGAGCTTATAGAAAAAGACTTGTGAAAAACAGACTTATCAAGTAATGAAAACTGACTTTTGGTCTTGAAAACTTAAATGAACAAAAGCTCAACTTTGAGCTTAAAAACAATTGACTAAAAGAGCTTTTTAATGAAATCTATTTTTAAACAGATAAACTATCACCTCTAATCTACTTAAAAACCAAAAATCAAATCCTAATTACTAGATTTACCTACTGAATTTTGATTATGAAAAGGACAGTTTGCAGCTTATGCTGCTGATGCACTTGACAAATGCTAATGAACTACACTCAAACTCCTACAAATGCAGACCTAAAATTCCAATTCTAACATATGTAAAACTTAAAACTAAAAGCAATTAAAACTATTACAATTACTAGAAATGATTTAAGCTTAAGATGCACTTTAGACTTGACAGATTGAATCATATATAAATCTAACCTATGAAAACTCAATTAAACTGAACTTATCTTATTAAACTTACTTAAACAAACTACAATCAGAGATTAAATCCACAAATTAAAAGCCAAAAGGCCTCTAGCAGTACTAACTTGTAGTTAGTACTGCTATGCCAAACACCCCCTTAATTTCATAGAAGTTCATTTTAGCTTATGAGAATGAGATTAAAAGCTCAAATACTAAATACCAGATAATAAGCAGCTTATGACCAACCTAATGAGCAAATTCAAATAGACAATAAGCCAGATTAATAAGCTATAAGCTAAACTATTATTTTTGGTTTTTAGTGGTTTTTAAGACAGATTATGAAACTATAATACTAACCTAATGACTAAGCTTGAGAAACAATTATCTATTATAATAAGCATTTATAAACTAATTAAAACAGCTAATAAGCAACTAAATAAGCAAACTAAGCAATTAATAAGCAAGGACAGTATTAAGCTAATAACTAAAGAGAATAGAAAAAGAAAAAGGGAATGAAACCTGAAACCTCAGCTAAACAGAGGTAAGAGCTCAACAAGAGCTTATGTCTACAAGCTCTGGCTTATTGTTAATAAGCCAGTATAGTCCAATGAACTCTTCCTTTTCTAGTTCATCATCCAAAAGCTCCAAATCCAATAAGCAAAGGTACTTATAGCTGGTTTTAAGATTTGAGTAAATTAAGGCTTATTAGAGCTAAATTACAAGCTTAGAGACTTGTAAGAGCTTATGAGAGCTTGTTGTGAGCTTAAGAAACAGTATCATACATTTGACTTTTTATAAAAACTTTAACAAGTGAAAAGAGATTATGAAAACTAAATGATGATCTTATTAATACTCAAAACAATTACAATGCTTAAGAAATCAGATTACAAGAGCTTAAAAGGGGAAAATTACATTTTAACTAAAAACTACATAAACAATTTTTTTTAAGAAAAATTACAGGAAAAAGATATCTTTATGTGTGAGTGAATAAGGCTATTTATAGCCTTAAGTAGATCCTTCTAGGTCCTTAGGTCTCTGCACGCTCCTTCCAATCTTGTTCGTATATTCCTTCAATGATTGGAGAACTACTCTTGGCCGTTAGATCAATTTCAAGCTCACACGGATTGCCAGCGTGGCAATCCGTGATTGTGACAGGTTTGTGCTTCTTTTGTGAGTAGCCTGAGTGTAAAAATCCCTTTCTTTTGTGCTTTCTTCACTTTGCCTGTGTGTCACATCAAGTGGGTATCAACCAATAGGAGTGCTTAGTGATGTAATTCTCTGCCAAGTAGGACCTCTACACTTGAATTGTCTTGCCATGACATTAATTGATTTTTACCCATTGATTTGAGTTATGGGTTAAAGGTTAAAGATGGTGAATAGTATAAAACCAATTTTCCCGCCTATATTTTAACTGAAAGGGGGTGGTTGTTTGACTGACGTTTTGGACTCGTTGACTTGGGTTATGGGTTAGGATTTGGGCCACAGGTTTATAAGGGGTTGGGCTTAGGGATGATTTTTGTAATTTTAGAATTAATGAGGGACTGATTTGGAAATATTTGGAGTTTTGTCTTTTTGTGGTTTGACTTAAGTTGACCAAAGGTTGACTTGAGTTGACCATTCTTGACTTTTGATAGCTTTCTCCCGGCTCTTTGCGTGCTCTTCCTGATCCTGTGTTCTGTTTTGTTTCTTCCGGTTTTGACCGTTTTCTTGAGATTTTTGCAATATCCGTACCTACACAATCACAAAGACAAAACAAGCAATATTCAAGCATTTTAAGCATAATTTTGTCTTTTTAGGGCCATTTTTGATATAAAACGGATATGTGTTTTCACACATATCAAAATTCCCCAAACTAAGCGATTGCGTGTCCTCACGCAATATTATATGCCTTATAACTAAATACCTCAAAACTTCCCCAAACTAAACCTTTGAAAAGTAGCAAAGACTTTTGTGGAGAGAGTTAAGAAATCACAAGTTATAAAACACCCCTATTTTCCCATTTTTCTAAAACTTTTCATTTTTTTATTAATATAATTGAGATTATTTTGACTTTCATTATTTCCATAACTATTAGGGATCATAGAACAAGACGCATTTCGATCCGAGAATGCCCCAAAAAGGATAAATTCATCGTCCCCGACTTTTCACTTATCCAAACCAAGCTTAAAACAAAATCACAGCTAAATATCAGTAAAGATGCTAACACTACTCATATTTGCAACTTGTGAACTTTTCACTCCCGACATTTATTATATCTTAAGTGAGTGTGCTATTTTGAATTTCAACCATGGATCAACTTTTTGCAACATACTATGCTTCACGTTCCACCTTAGAATAATAAGTTTGAAGGCGAGATCTGAATTTAACAAAAAGAAGTCAATTTATTAATTTAACTATTTAGACATTTATGCAATTGTAACCCTTGACCTTTTAGAAGGTTGCAACATCGGTTATGAGCCGGCAAGATGCAGCAAACTTTTAATAGTCTCGGATCTTTATTCTTACTATGGGCTTTCTTTAGAAGACTACCACATCGGTTGTGAGCCGGCAAGAGGTAGTAAACTTTTATCAGCCCACAGTTCTTATTATTATTATTATTGTTTCATTCATCATTATTATTATTATTATTATTATTATTATTATTATTATTATTATTATTATTATTATTATTATTTAAGAAGACTTCTTTTTGAAAAATTCAAGTATAAATTTGAACTAAGACTAAAATTTTTGCTATATATTACATAAAAATTGTTGATTTAAGTTTAATCTCCAAAAACAGCACGTATATTAATCTGATTAAGAGCTTATGCGAGAAAAAAGCAACAAGTTACATACATGAGCTCTTAGGATTTCCAAATAATCCTTGTTTAGCATCCTACTCATACTTAACTCTATCATTTTTCGTTCTTCGCGATAATCGCGAACGCTTAGCCTAAAAGTTAAGGAACAAGCTAGAGCTCAACACGCTCGATCGGGTCAAAATTTACTCTTATTCTTACCCAGCAAGAAAGTCAAAATTGTGACAAAAACACTTATTTTATTTTTGAAAATTTTAAATTTTTTCATATTTTTGAAAATTTGGTGGGAAAACGGGGTACGTGAGAACAACGGGTAAAAGTAGGCAAGATCATATCGAAGATATACTACCCCATACTAAAATCAAACATTGTCCTCAATGTTTCCTAGCCTAAGACTTAAAAACCCCATACTATAACTCAAAAAGGTCGAATGCATAACTAAAACATGAAGAAAGTATCACAAAAATCTTTAGCCGTTTATCAAGTGTGCTAAAAGATAAATGTTAGTCGATAATAATCTTTAGGATATCGGATTTCCCCAAACTAATGGCAAGCAAAGGCTAGGAAGCTCGAGTGGACCGGGACAAAACACCAAACACGAGAGTCTTCAGAAAAGTTGGGTTAATCCTGCAAACAATCACAAGTACAAACAACAAACACAAAGAACGGAAGAGTACAAGCCTCCTCACAACACATTAGAAAAATAGAAAATGGAAAATGGATAAGCATGGGGTGCCTCCCACGAAGCGCTTTGTTTTTGGTAACCGAGTCACATAGCTTAACTCGATCCCTGAATTCATTCGTCCTTAGGGAGAGTGTGGAGATCCTGGACTTCCTTTGGTGGTAAGTCCCCTCCAAAGTAATGCTTCACACGATGACCATTCACCTTAAAGTTTGGACCACCAGGTTGAGATAAACTCAAGAGTTTCCGTATTGTAAAAACTTTGGAGAAAGGTGAAAGGACCAGACCACCGAGTCTTAAGCTTTCCCAGAGAATATCTTTAGACAGGATTTATGAAGAGTAAAACTCGATCACCAACAATGAGAAAATGGCGTTTTTTGATCTTAGAGTCATAAGCTTCTTCGTCCACTCTTTATAAATCAAAGAATTCTCCGTAAGCATATCACGAAGCTCATTAAGATCATTCAGTTAAGCTTCCGGTGATCACCCGCGTTTTAAAATCGAAGTTAGCATGTATTCAAAGCCCAGTATGGCTTTATCTCTAACTCAATTGGTAAGAATGGTAAGACTTCCATAAAACAAGCTTGTAAGGCATACAACCAATCGGTGTCTTAAAAGCAGTACGAAATGCCCACAAAGCTTCATCTAATTAGTCACACCTATTGGATTTACATTTTACTCCACTGTCCTATTCTAGAATACGTTTTAAACCACGATTGGACACCTCCACTTGACCGCTCGTTTGAGGGTGATAAGCGGTAGCAAGACGATGAGTGACCCCATACTTAGACATTACTTTAACAAACTGATCATTATAAAAATGGGTCCCACGATCGCTATTCTAGCACTAGGTTTTTCAAATCAGGGCAAAAAGAGATTTTAAAAAACTTTACTACAACTCTAGCATCATTGTGGGAAGCGTCTTTTGCATTCAACCATTTTGAAAGATAATTAACGGCTACGAGGATTTATTTTATTTCCTCATGAAGACGGAAAAGGACCCATAAAATCGATACCCCGATTCATCTGAAAGATTTCATAAACTTGGATAGCTTTTTTGAGGCATCCTCATCTCGTTGTGAAATTTAGTCCTTGATCCTTATGACACGTATCACAAGATTTGGATCATTAGTATGGGCATCTTATATATTGAAGCCCAAAGCACCGGCATCAAATACTTTTCGAGCGGTGAGATTGGCACTATGATGGCCCCCGGTGGGTCCTTCATGACAAGCTTTGAGGATCTCAAGAGCTTATGTCCCATGCACACACTGTCGAATGATTTGATCTGCACAAGTACGAAAAAGATAGGGATCATCCCATAAATAATGTTTAACGTCCTTACAAAACTCCTCTTTGTGAGTTGACATTCCTTTGATGATAAAAATTTCTCGCATGATAATTGCCAGTCCGTAAACCATGGGGTAACTGTTCACTAGAAATAACTCCAAGAGTTTCTAAAGGAAAATGTTCATTTATGTCTTTGTTTTCTAACACATCCTTATGAGGATTCTCAAGTCTAGATAAATGGTCGTTCGCAAGGTCCTCACTTCCTTTTTTTTCACGGACGGTGATATCAAATTCTTGTAGAAGAAGAACCCACCGGAGCAACCTCAGCTTAGCGTCTTGTTTGTTCATAAGGTACTTTAAAGCTGAGTGATCCGTATACACTATGCTTTTGGATAAGACAAGATATGGCCGAAACTTTTCAAAAGCATACACAACGGCAAGCATTTCCTTTTCCGTGGTAGTGTAATGAATTTGAGCTTCAGTCATAGTCTTGCTAGTATAATGTATAGGCTGAAAATGCTTCATCTTTTGTTGTCCTAAAACCGCACCAATTGCGAAATCACTTGCATCACACATGAGTTCGAATAGGGGGGGTGGGGGGGGGGGGGGGGGTGGGGGGTGGGGGGGAGGGGGGTTGGGGGGGGGGGGTATGGGGGGGGGGGGGTGGGGGGGTAAGTTCCAATCCTGGACAACTAAGAATGGAGCTTCGATAAGCTTCTTCTAAAGAGTCGGAAAAAGCATCAATACAATCCTTTAGAAACACAAACGGTGTTTCCTTCTCAAGAAGGTGAGTCATTGGTCTGGCAATCTTAGAAAAGTCTTGGATAAATCGGCGGTAAAAACCTGCATGACCTAAGAAACTCCTAACACCTTTAACTGTAGTCGGGTGAGGAAGCTTAGCATCGACTTTAGCACGATCGACCTCAATTCCAGACTTTGAAATTTTATGCCCTAACACAATTCCTTCTCTACACATAAAGTGGCACTTCTCCCAATAAAGGACTAAATTCTTGTCTTCACACCGTTTTAGCATCTTTTCTAAATTGGAGAGGCACGAATCAAAACTATCCCTAAAAATCAAGAAATCATCCATAAACAATTCCATGGTCTTTTCGATCATATCATGGAATATGGCCATCATACACCGTTGAAAAGTACCAGTAGCATTACACAAGCGAAATGACATGCGTCGGTACGCAAAAGTTCCATATGGGCATGTGAAAGTAGTTTTCTCCTGATCCTGAGGATCTATTAGTATTTGGAAATACCTTGAAAATCCATCTAGAAAATAATAGAACTCATTCCCAGCTAATCTTTCTATCATCTGATCCATAAACGGTAATGGAAAATGATCTTTTCGAGTCGCTTCATTTAATTTCCTATCACAAACTCTCCATCCGGTAACTAAACGTGTCGAAATTAATTCATTCTCTTCATTAGCAACGACGGTTATTCCACCTTTCTTGGGAACACAATGCACTGGACTAACCCATGGGCTGTCAAAGATCGGGTAAATCATTCCGGCATCAAGAAGTTTTAGGACCTCTTTTTTTATTACCTCATGAATTTTTGGGTTAACCCGTCTTTGACTTTGAACCGTAGGTTTATAATCATCTTCCATCAAGATTTTGTGGGTACAAAAACGAGGGTCGATACCCTTGATGTCGGTGATTTTCCAAGCAATGGCCCCTTTGTGAGATTTGAGCACCTTTAAAAGAGCATCTTTTTCATCATTTTTTAAACCTTTACAATAATTAATGGTAACCTGTTCATTTCTTCAAGAAAGCATATTCTAAGTGAGACGGTAAATCTTTTAATTCTAATTCCGGAGGCTCTTCAATTGAGAGATTTTGCCTCGGCTCACTTCACTTGTTTAAGGTCCACGGAGGAATTTAAACCGGTCCATTATTTAACAATTTTTCATCAAACAATATCATCCTCCGGGATTAAAATCGGCATGATCAATTTTCTGGTGAAATCGAATCTCAACTCGTTAAGATAGCTTCATTCTCCAAAATGAATTCTTAAGTTAAACGGCTCAGACGTTCTGGTGTGATTGCCCCCCAGAAGAAATTACGAAAATCCTAAAAATTCCAGAGAATACTCCTACACAAACTGCATCAATGTTGACAATTTGGTTTACCAGACTTATGCCCATTTGTTTATGAGGATATCCTCGTGGGTTTGATCTAGGATAAAAAGTGACGGCTCGTTATCAACCCGAAGGATTATTTCTTCACCATAAACACATTAAAGCAACGACCCGTCCCCTCAGAAAGGATCTCCCATATATGAGAGGACCTACCGAGGATCACTTCGAAATCGACAACAACAACGTCGTTCGGAGAAATGAAATTTCCTAACTTTGACAAAAACGTCTTCGACGAGTCCTTTAGGATAAGTAATTGATCGGTCCGCTAACTCTAAAGTCATCCTAGTTGGTGTAAGTTCAGGCAGGGAAAGCTTTTTTCCAAATAGAAAGAGGCATAAGATTTATGCTTGCGCCAAGATCGGCCAAGGCGTGGCACACATCCATTCCCGAGAAATTACATGAATTAATGAAAACTTGCCGGATCTCCAGCTTTTCGGAAGCCCCCCTTTTTGAGAAGCAACGCCGAACAATTCTCGTCAATGGTATCTTAGCTAACCTCAAGCAACTATTCCATATTTCATGACAAACTCTTAATCGTAGGAGCAAATCTTGGCATCAAAAGTAAAGCATCCGCAAACTAAAGTTGAAGCGCAAATCTTGAAAGATTAGGAAGATCTTCTCCATTTGATTCGAAGCTTTATCACGGGACTTTTAATCATCACGTCGTGAAGGATATGGAATATTTGGCTTAGGTAAACTCTTTGGAACATCGGGTTTCGGAATGGGAGTGGTTTTAGGTAAAGTCGTCAGATTATCGGGTTCCGGAATAGAAATAGGGATAACCGGAGGTGGGATTTGAGCGGTACTTCCTTGGAAATTTGTTTGCTCTTTATTCGTTGTCTCCTCGGTTTCTCGTTCCACTACCTTTTTAGGAGAAGGATTAGTAGGATTCGAGGGTCCCTCATAAGAAAACACCCACCTTCGAGTAATGTGAATGCTTTTCATCCGCCTTCGGGTTTGGGATTGTGTTACTCGGAAGAGTACCCGAAGTTGAGACTTGGTTTTGAAACAATCCACAAATCATATTTTGCAAATTATTTTGAAAAGTGGTTTGTTGATTCATCATGACGGCTTGTTGAGATTTTATCGTGTTTTGAATTTCATTCTTAAGGTCTCCTTTCAACGAGTTGATTCTGCAATGTCCTTAACAACTAGAACATTATTCTCTTGTAAGCTAGAAAATCATTTGAAATCTCTTGTTGAACTTGATTATTAGGCACTTGAAAAGGTTGATTTTGAAATCCTTGGTTTTGAAAATTTGGAGCATGATTATTTTGATTTTGAAAACCTTGATTTCCATGAAAATTATTCCCCCGATTAAAATTATTCCCTTGAACATGATTCTGATTAAACCTATTTTGACCATTGTTTTGCACCGGAGCAAAACCTGGTGGTGCCATTTGATTACTAACACGGTTTGGAGGGTAACTATGATGTAAGTTAACCCGTAGTTGCACAAAACTCTAGCCTGATTGTTATCGGTAGCCGGACAATTATACCAAGAATGAGCACCACCACAAGTAACACAAGATTCCTCAACCGCTTTAACCGGAGTGGGAGTGACAACTTTTTTGGAAACAATTTCGACTAAGGTCGAAAGTTGATCCACAAGCTTATCGATTCTCTCATTCGTTTTACTAGAAGTAGCATTCATTCTAGAAGCATTTGATCTATTACGTGAATAACAAACTTTTGATTTATTCTCAATTATGTTTAAAGCCTCTCTAGTCGTTTTACTCAAAAGATTTCCACCCGCCGCGACATTTAAGGAGTCTTGTTCATTCTCGTTTAAACAATTGTAAAAGGTATCAAATTGAGTTAACTCCGTAAAACCATGATGGGGGCATGCACTAAGCAACTCCTTAAAACGTTCCCATGCTTCACTAAAAGTGTCCTCAATTTTTTGTGTAAATCGAGAAATTTCATTCTTTATGTGAGTGGTTTTTGAAGGAGGGAAAAATTGATTCACGAACTTGGTAATGAGATCCTCCCAAGTCAAGATTGAGTTTGGTGGTTCTTTCTCGTACCAAGTTTTAGCGTCTCCCTCGAGCGAAAATTGGAAACATCATAAGCTTTAAATCACATCGTTTAGGCACATTCCAAATCGTAAGATCGAATAGATCCTTTTTGAAACATTGATATGAGCATGAGAGGATGCTCATTCTCACACCGTTAAACGGTTAGCTTGAACCAACCTGAAGCAAATTCCGTCTAATCTCAAAATGATCGCATTGATTTCTGTTAAAACAATAGCTTCTTTCCGGACCCTTCCGTGGGGGCACGGAGTAGCTCCTCTATGGTACGTTTCTGTCATAGGTGCTACAATAGTATTCTAAACTCGGGTTCACAATGTATAAGAAACATGGTTTTCTCCGACGTCTTGAATTGTACGTTGAATTATTAGGAAAATTAGAACTGTCTAGTCGCATGTCACGTAGGAAAAATAAAAAATATTTTGTTTTTTAAAGTTTATTCACATGTCTAATTTTAACGGACACTGAGAAAGACAACTTGAACCAAATAATCATCCTTACATCACGGTTAGCTCTTAAAATTTAACTATTTTAAAGGTGAACCGTATTTCGTAAGTGACACAAAAGGTACAGTTTTTAAATCTCAAATTCGAGTGTTGGGAAATTATTATGGATAAAACCTCATTGAAGGTATTATTTGGTTGGGGTTCCTTTTACCTACTTGTACTTTTATAAAGTTGAAGAGCAATATTTTTTGTAATTTTTGTTTTTAATCTTCTACTTATACTAAAAAAATATTTTTTTTTTACTTTTTATTATTTTTTATTTTTATTTTTTAAATTTTTTTTTTTGATTTTCTTAAAAGCGTAACTTTCGAAAACGAAAGGTTCTCCAAAACACGATCAACAAACTTCAAACGAGAGAATCTTAATCACAAATCCCCGGCAACGGCGCCAAAAATTGATTCGTCAGAATCTATATATACGTAATAATAAAATATATAATATTATGGAAAATTACCAGTTTACCCTTGAGGACAAAGGTGAAAAGGAAAATCTTCACAAATATATATAATATAATACGTATATAAACCGGGAAGTATGATTCCCGGGTCGTTATCCCCCAACGACTTGTGAAATTGAAACCACGTTTGATGTTCGGACAATGATTTGAATTGAAGACAAAGATTGATTTGATTATCTACTTTTAAAAATTAAAATTAACAAATTCTAACAATTAAGCATGAAGACAAATAACGGGAAACCAAAATTTAACTAAAAACGCAAAACGGGACCCCTAAACGAGATTACAACCCAAAATTTTTAATTAAACCTAACTTAGAAATTATACTTTATGAATGGACCACTAAATTAACTAATAAGTAAGTTTAAAGAAAACTAGAACAAAAACGGAGTTGAAATGAGCGTTAAAACACGAAAAACGAGAACGGGAACGAATCCCGTTATTTAAAAATCGAAATTTTGCAAATTAGACCCTACGAAAGCAAAACTAATTTTCCTATGAACCTTATGATAAAAGAAAATTTTCTAAAAAAGATTTATATTTTTCTGATTATTTTTCTATTTTTTATGATTTTTTAAAGTTTTTAATGAAAATAAATGTTTAAAAATACTCAACTATCTATAAACATTCTAAAAAAAATACAGAAAATAGCTTATACTAATTAGAACTTAGGAAAAACAAACTTATAAACACAACTTATCAAATAAGCCACGAAATAAGCTGAAACAACTTATTAAGCTTATAGGCTAAAAGTGTATAAAGATTAAATGAAAGGGAGATATGGTTGGATGAGCTATTGAAGCAAAACGGTTAAGTCATTGGTGTTGTGTGGGAGAGGTCTTGGGTTCGAGTCCCATGCACACGTTTTTTTTATTATTTTTTATTTTTTAAAAATTCAAAGAACAAAGTTATAAAGGACACTTTTATAAACAACTTTAATAAAGACACTATAAGCTCAAACTCACAAAATAGCTCTCAAACAGCTTGAGAAGTAGGCTGCCTCAGAAAGTAGGCTTTTGAGAGCCAAAAAGCTATGATTCACTAAATGGGACACTCAGACCTCAAATAAGCATTTTTTTTTCAAAACCAAAAGCTGTTTTAGAAAGCTTGTGATGTCTAGCAACTAATTATGATAAGCTAACTTAACTGAAAACACTTTAAACTAACTGAATTTAAAGATCTAAATAGCAAGCTCAGGAAATTACTCTAAAAACTCAAAAACTAATTAAGCTAAAATGCACTATAAGGTTTTTTTATTTATATATTAATTTTAATACATTAATAACCCCCAAACTTCAGACGTGCTAGGCTTTTGAAAACTTATCTACCTACTATTAAAGCATACAAATTTAATTCATAAAAAACAGATCTATAACTAAAAACCTAAAATTAGACAAGCTAAGAAACAACTACCACTGTTATTTTGTCTTATTAGAAAATTTAAGACAAAAAAAACTAACATAAATCGTAACCATATGAACTATAAGCTATTTTTCTAAACTATCTAATCCTATAAGCTGAATTGATAAGAGATAAGCTCAAATAAGGCAACCAGACTAAACTTAATACTACAGTACTAACTTAAAGTTTAGTACTGTGAACAAACAGACAAATAACTACTTTGGTTCTTAAAATTAAGCACTCAACAAGCACTAAAGACATGAGAGGTTTGCTTTTTATTGAACTTTGGCAATAAAGGCATTATGAAAATAGCTTTTTGAAAGAAAATTTGAAACTAGAGCTTATGAAAAATACTTGTGAAAACATACTTATCAAGTAATGAAAACGACTTTTGGTCTTGACAATTAAATGACAAAAGCACAGGACTTTGAGCTTAAAAACAATTGACTAAAAGAGCCTTTTTATGAAATCTATTTTTAAACAGATAAACTATCACCTCTAATCTACTTAAAAACCAAAAATCAAATCCTAATTACTAGATTTACCTACTGAATTTTGATTATGAAAAGGACAGTTTGCAGCTTATGCTGCTGAATGCACCTTGACAATGTTAATGAACTACTACTCAAACTCATACAATGTAGACCTAAAATTTCAATTCTAAACAAATGAAAAACTTAAAACTAAACAGCAATTAAAACTATTACAATTAACAAGAAATGATTTAAGCTTAAGATGCACTTTAGACTTGACAGATTGAATCATATATAAATCTAACCTATGAAAACTCAATTAAACTGAACCTAGCTTATTAAACTTACTTAAACAAACTACAATCAGAGATTAAATCCACAAATTAAAAGCCAAAAGGCCTCTAGCAGTACTAACAAGTAGTATTAGTACAGCTATGTCCAAACACCCCCATTAATTTCATAGAAGTTCATATTTAGCTATGAGTAAGAGAATTAATTATCATTCAGACCAACCCAATATAAAACAGCTATTGACAAACCTAAAGAGCAAATTCAAATTAGAAAACTAAGCCAGATAAATTATCCATCATGCTAAACTATAAATTTGTTTTTAGGTGGTTTTTAGATCAGATGATGACACAATAATACTAACCTAATGACTAAGCTTGAGAAACAATAATCTATTATAAGAATGCATTTTTATAAACAAATTTAAAACAGCTAATAAGCAACTAAACTCAAACTAAACAATTAACAAGCAAGGACAGTATTATAGCAAATAACTAAAGAGAATAGAAAAAGAAAAAGGAATTGAAACCAGAACCACAGCTAAACAGAGGTAATAGCTCAACAAGAGCTTTAAGTCGACAAGCTCTGGCTTATTGGAAATAAGGCCAGTAATAGTCCAATGAACTCTTCCTTATTCTAGTTCATCATCCAAAAGCACCAAATCCAGATAAGCAAATGTACTTATAGCTGGTTTTAAGATTAGGAGTACAAATAAGGCTTATAAGAGCTAAATTACAAGCTTAGAGACTTGTAAGAGCTATTAAGAGCTTGTTGTGAGCTTAAGAAATAGTATTATACATTTTACTTTTTATAAAAACTTTAACAAGTGAAAAGAGATTATGAAAACTAAATGTAATAATTATATTAATACTCACAACACTTCCAATGCTTAAGAAATCAAATTACATAGCTTAAAAAGGGAAAATTACATTTTAACTAAAAACTACATAAACAATTTTTTTTAAGAAAAATTACAGGAAAAAGATATCTTTATGTGTGAGTGAATAAGGCTATTTATAGCCTTAAGTAGATCCTTCTAGGTCCTTAGGTCTCTGCACGCTCCTTCCAATCTTGTTCGTATATTCCTTCAATGATTGGAGAACTACTTTTGGCCGTTAGATCAATTTCAAGCTCACACAGATTGCCAGCGTGGCAATCCGTGATTGTGACAGGTTTGTGCTTCTTTTGTGAGTAGCCCGAGTGTAAAAATCCCTTTCTTTTGTGCTTTCTTCACTTTGCCCGTGTGTCACATCAAGTGGGTATCAACCAATAGGAGTGCTTAGTGATGTAATTCTCTGCCAAGTAGGACCTCTACACTTGAATTGTCTTGCCATGACATTAATGAGATTTTACCCATTGAATTAGTTATGGTGTAAAGTTAAAGACGTTTGAATAGTATAAAACCAATTTTCCCGCCTATATTTTAACTGAAAGGGGGTGGTTGTTTGACTGACGTTTTGGACTCGTTGACTTGGGTTATGGGTTAGGATTTGGGCCACAGGTTTATAAGGGGTTGGGCTTAGGGATGATTTTTGTAATTTTAGAATTAATGAGGGACTGATTTGGAAATATTTGGAGTTTTGTCTTTTTGTGGTTTGACTAAAGTTGACCAAAGGTTTACTTGAGTTGACCATTCTTGACTTTTGATAGCCTTCTCCCACCTCTTTGCATGCTCTTCCGTTCCCGTGTTCGTTTTTGTCCGGTTTTGACCCTTTTCTTTAGATTTTTGCAATATCCGCACCTACACAATCACAAAGACAAAAAAAAGCAGTATTCAAGCATTTTAAGCATAATTTTGTCTTTTTAGGGCCATTTTTGATATAAAACGGATATGTGTTTTCACACATATCAGTGAGAACTTGACTAAGATGAAAGAAAAAGGGTATCCGTGCATCTTGGTGGGATACTCCACTCAGTCAAAGGGATATCGTGTCTATAACAAGAGAACAAGATTGATAGTTGAATCCATTCATCTCAGATTTGATGAGATCAAAGAGATGTCTGAGACGTCTGTTGCTAATGACACTTTAGGCCTCGTTCCCCAACGACAAAGGGCGTCCAGAATTATGACAACCTGACTCCCACCAGAACTACAAAATGTCTCCTATAGCAGAATACATACGTTCCATTACAACATGAGTTGGATCTTCTTTTGGTCCTTTTAACGATGAATTTTTTCAATGATGTATTTACTTCTCCGTGTGTACAAGTCTTCTTCTCCCACCGACAATTCTATACAAAAAGACACACCGACCTTTCAACGCATATTCAACCTACAACAGAACTGACAACTCAACAATATGTTCCATGCGAGGAAAACAACGATAATCAAGCAAAAAGATACAAATCCTTTCTGTACACCGGTACAAGAAAATGTCTGAGTCTTCCTCACGCAATATTGGTAATTTCAAATGTGGATACCTTCATCAACCTTAAGATTCCGAAACCGATGGAAAAGTCACTCGTTAACACAAGTTTCGTGGCAATCACATCAAGCCAGAGGCAAACCAGACGACAACTAGCAACAGATCCTAAAATGTGTATCTCGCACTCACCATGATTATTGGTTGAACAAAAAACATTAAGGACCGCAATGGCTGATTCTGTCATGGATAGAAGCAATGCTTGAAGAACTTCATCAGTTTGAACAGACTACAAGTCAGGGAACTCATTGACAAACCTTATGGCAAGACGTAATCAAGCTAAAGAGGTTATGGAAAAAACAAAAAGGATGAAGACCAAACTATAATTCGCAACAACGAACGAACTTGTATCAAAGGGTTTATGCTCAGGAAGAGGTATTGATATCAAGAAACATTTACTCTCGATTCTTCGCTTGGAGGGCTGTCAAGATTTTTGTCGCATATGCTGCACACAAGTCTTTTTCCAATTTATAAATTGACGTTAAAAAATGGCATTTCTTAATGGTCCATAGAAGGAGGAGTTTAAGTATGTACAACCACACGGATTCGTGATCCTGGTCAATCCAGAAAAAGTTTACCGTCTAAGGAAAGCTCTATATGGATTAAAACAACTCCGAGAGCCTTATAAGGAACTCTCAGAAATACTTTATATACTTAAAGTGGTTTAACTAAAGGTATCAATGACCCGACCCTATTCACGATACAATACGGGGGAGGACATACAACCTTGTGCAAATTTACGATGAATGACTATTTTGGTATTCCACAAACCTTAAATTATCTAAACTATTTTGAAAAAATAATGCACAGTAAGATTTGAGATGTCCTTATGGGGAAATGAAATTTCTTTTTAGGACTTCAGATCCCCACCAATCTCCAACGGTATTTTTACAATCAGCCAAATATATCTTTAGAGATTCTTAAAAAACAGGTATGGAAAAAGGACAAAGCATTGTACACCAATGGCTACGAAAACCTAAATTAGATGCAGACAATGAGTGGTAAAACCGTAGACCAAACAAGACTAACTATAGAAAAAATCGGTCACTCATGTATCTGACATCCTAGTAGACCAGACATAGTGCAAGCAATTTGTATATTGATCAAGATAACAATTCTCGCAAGACCGACAGAAAACACCTCAATAGGTTAAAAGGATCATTTAAATACTTTAAGAGGTACCATTAACAAGTGGACTCTGGTATCCAAAGGATTCTGATTTTGAACTAACAGCTTTTTCAGATGATCGATCATGCCGGATGCTTGAACTTCCAAACGCACTTCTGGTGAGAAAACTGTTCCTAGGTGAATAAGTTAGTCAACTTGGATGTTATATAAGCAAGACTGTACTGCATGTCATCCGCAGAGGCTGAAAACGTGGCGTTAATTCTGCAGTTTACTCAAGTAATGTGATGAGGACACAGCTTCAAGATTATGGCTTCAACAATAACAAAATACCGTGTATTGCCCACACCAGTCAGCCATAGCAATCTCATGCAACCCGTGCAGCAGTTCCCGAACCAAGCACACCATACTTGGTATCATTTCATCAAGGGAACAGGTTGAAAACTGGTATAATTAGAATTGTACTTTGTCAGAACTGAATACCAATTGCAGATATGTATTACTACAGCCTTATCCGAAGATAGGTTTCAGTAACATGCATCGAATTGTATGAGATTTAGTGACACCATCAGAACTGGAAGGTTCTGACCAACAATCTGGCTTGATACTTCTCAAAACCTCATGTAACAAAATTTTGAAAAAAGAAAAAAACAAAAAAATAAAAATTTCAAAAATAAAAAAAAAAAAATCAAAAAATTAAGAAAATGTATCAAAAAATATTCATTCTCGGACATGGGTCCTAGGAATCGATAACATATACGCCCTTCTAGAAAATGATTGAATAATATCAACACTGCTGAAAATGAAGTTCGAACACGTGGATTTCAAAAGTTTTTCAAAACATGTCATTTCTAATTTTTCTAGATGACTTGTAATCACACTCATATTGTAAATTCGGACCGCTAAACGACAAAGGAGAATGTGTACCAAAGTGCGCTTATCCTTAGCGTAAGAAGAGAAGTCATTAAACATTATGGTTTTTCAAAAAGTTTGAACACATCCATCCCTCATATGTTTTACAAGACAATTATTCTACATTTGATGACATTTTTAAATGAGTCCAAAGTTAGAGGGGTAGTTTTCTGAAAAACAATGGTTTAATGATTGTATGGATACATCAATACATGACAATTCTTATGATTCCAACACATTCCTAAAAGGTCCTTAATAACCTCTACGAATAATAATGACATTAAATAGATTGATTCTTATAAGATGATTATGTGGTTGGCACCATTTTTCAAGAATTCTCAATGACAATTCATAATCTTCAAAATATGGTTCCTCAACAAATGCTAACCCTCAATTATATAATTCATTTACAACTTGGAAACATATTTTTTGGTGTCCAAAAACATAAGTAAAATTCGAAGGGGAAGCAAGTTTTATGTTCCATGTAATCAAAGCTAAGTAAAAGTTTACCCCATGGTATTTCAAGACAAATTTCATCCACAAAGTATTTAAAAAACCTAAGTGGAATTTTGTATTAAAATAGGGGAGAAATAAGTAGTTTAAAATGTATCTTGTAAAATAATAAGTGATCTTACGACTCAAAGTCTATAACTTTCAAAAAAGGTTTTATGTTACGATCTCAAACCCTACAAACATCTTTATTTCACGACGATTCTGAAGTCATGAAGGTGGTAAGGTTAGGTATTTTGTCCCTATGAACCAACTAGAACCGAGGGATCTACCCAAGGCCACTCCATAGTAAGAAATAGCAGTCCTTAGGTAAGTATTGGAGAAGAAGTGGGAAAAGGGAATAAAGTCGACTAAGATTGAGCAAACATTGAACAATCACAACAAGGTGTTTTAGTAAGTCGACCGTCTTTGGTAAGCATAGAAGGGTTAGAAGAATTAAAAAGACATGTAGGATAAAGTTTCTAAAAGAAAGTAGCTCCTCACATCCTTAGCAGAAACCGGTCAATACATATCTGCAAGAGATCACAATGTTGAATGCTGACATGAAGACGACATCATGGACCAGTGATGCAATGCACAACCCTTCCCAGCCATTCGGGTTTCTCTTAACAGAAACTTGTTGCATTTGTCACGGAGATACACACGACTTCTATTGACTTTCTCAATCCGAGATAGTTGATATTGAATAGGTGGCAGTCTACTCCAGCCTCCGATTACTAAAACCAAAACGCACTAATCGAGTCTAGAGCCAAGAGATCCATAAATAAATCAAATTAATTACACATCCATTACTAACTCCTTGTTGAACCACTAAATTAGTTCACAAGAGTCCTATGCATAAACCCTTGTGATAGTGCCAGAACCATCCGAGTGATACTGATGAACACACAATGAAGATGAAATCCTGCTGAGCCAACATCAAACAAGGTTCTTGGTTATGTGACTTGCGAGATTCTATATGAAAATGCAAACTTGTGTCAACTGAGTAAATGAAGTGTGATCATTGTGAATCAAAGTTGTTCCAGGTAAATGAATTAACTACTCAATCAATAAGATAGTAACTAACTGATTCACTCTTACCGTGTTGTCTGCTTGAGACTTTCAGTAATGAAACTAAGCAAGCATGGTAAATCTAATACATCAGTGATAGAAGATCCCTACGCTTTGAAGCTGGAAACCCTTGTCCAAGGAGATTCATTGAATCTACCTGATCACAAGTATAATTTATACAGAAAAATGGGGTCCTACTGAACCGAAGGTTAATCTAACCAAATCCGGACGAATGACAAAGCCATATTCGTCCATACGCTTTATTGCTAACTGTTTTATTTCAGGATACATAAAGATGGAGATGGTGATGCCTTATTCCAGCTGAAGTCGGATTCATTACCACATGCTCATGCTCAAACTAAAAAGACATACTATAAGCATCAAGATTCAAGAATCATGAAAGCTCAAGAATTTAAGACAAAGACTTCCGCATAAACTCTGATAAACAAGATCTTCCTTCAAAAATATCAAGTCTATCAAAGGAGATTGTTAGCAAGCTTTCAAGATGATGCAAAGTATGAGCATGTTGGTCAAGGCACAAGATCGCAAGGTGGAAAAGACGATCAAGACGAAAGGATAAAGATTTAAAGATCTCGGACGCAAAGACGAAGTCAAAAGACAATGACAAAGGCTAAAGATCAAAGATCACAAAGCATGAAGGAACAAGCCTACAACAAGATAAAGACCAAGACAAAGATAAGAGCTTAACGACAAAATCAATCTCATTGATCTCACGAAGGAGTGTTATAATGAACTTACTTCAGGGGAGATTGTTAGCCTGAAAATATTAAGTCGAACAATGGAAGTTCGTTCATTAATTATATTAGGTCTCGGTAATTAATTAATATACGTTGTAATAGGCTAGATGGGTAAACGGACTCTTAAATGTAATCTAACCTGTCACGTGTATCGGGCGAAAGCCTAAGTATTCCCAAGTCCGGCCTGTAGAATTACTAAAGGCATGAAAGCCTTTTTGTTTTGATACATATACACCTCCTCAAGGAAAGTGAGGGGGTTGGTCATTTGTAACTTTTCACATTTGCAAGTAAACAATCCAATTCTCTTAACTCTCTCTCTACTTTCTCTCTCTACAATTCTTCTCATCTCCTAGCTTATTTTCTTGTTCATAATTATGAAGTGAAGTGATTATAGGGATTCCGACAATAACCATATTAGACTTACCAATAGAATTATCCTTAACCATATCAAACAAATAAATACTAGCAGATTCACTACCAGTCCCCCAAGATTTTCTCCCTTCTCAAGTCCCGAATCTAACACTTATTTTCATCAAACCCAACAAACATTTTATTGTCTCTAATAAATTTATTAACATACATCAGACCAACAAAATAACCAGGAATAACAAGAACATCATAAAGAACAACATTATTGGTTAATTTTAGATTTCCAACATGACTTATAGTAGCTAGAGTCCCATTAGGGCGACCAACAGTAATATTGAGACTAGAGATGTCAACAACATTAAACATACCAACAATATACACAGTCAAGTGTTGATTAGCACCAAAATCAATTATCTATCCCATATTAACAATTTTAACATATAATTTTGAATTTGCACAAAAAACATTAAAAAATTAATATTAAACCTGGCATTACCATTAAAGAATGAAGCCTTAACTGCCATATTAGCATGGATGCTACTAGAAGGATTGTCATTAATCAGACTCAAAAGCTTTTGCATCTGCTCTGAAGTAAAACTAGAATAGGTACTAGCAGATGCATGCTTATCATTAACTTTCATATCCTTATTAGCATTGAAATTTTGTTTTCCAGAATTACTATTTCTTTTAAAAACAGTAGGAAAACCAACAATTTCAAAACATCTGTCAATAGTATGCCTAATTTTACCATAATTTTACAGTTCAGATTAGGATTTGGACCTCTGGTAACATTATTATTAGGAGTAAATCCCCTTGTGTTGTTAATATTGTTACTTAAAAACTCTTATGTTATTGGTAAAAGACTTAACAACAAAAGAAGTAGCATTGATTTCAAACTCAGAAACACTAGAAGATTCAGGAATACCCTTATGGGATTATTCTCTAGAAACAGTGGTATATGCATCCTTAACCTCAAGGAGAGGATCCCTGGTTAAGAGAGCATTCCTGATAGGTTAATAAAAATTATCAAGGCCAATCAGAAACTGCATCAACTTCATGAGTTGCTAATACAGTACGAACTCAGTACTAGCAGCAAAAGAACACTTAACTTCACAAACACATTTAGGCAATTTGGTCAAAGCATCAAATTCTCTCCTAAGAGAGTTAAGTCTAGGATAATAATTGGCAATAGAACTACCACCTTGTTTCACATTATTAATCTTTTGAAGCAAATTGAAAATCACATACCCATCAACTTTATCAAAAGTACTCTCAAGCTCATTCTAAACAAAAGCAGCATTATCAGAATAGACTAGACCCATATACACATCTTAAGACACATAATTCAAAAGCCAAGTTAACATAATAGCATTGCACCTATCCCATTGGGCAGACAAAACATCACTTGTATAATAAACATCAACAGACTCAGTAACAGATTTAGATTTCATTTTGAAAGGAAAACATTGTCTCATAAATTTCACATCTCTAGAAAAGAAAGTATTTCTAGTACCAAGAGTTAACAACTTATAAGCCTTCATACTAGGAGAATAGCCAATAAGAACACACTTCTCAGATTTAAAAGACAATTTATCATGATTATTTAGGACAGTTAAAAAACATAAACAACCAAAACATCTCAAATGGGAAAGACTGGGTTTCTTTTTAAAAACCAACTCATATGGACATTTATCTTTGAAAACATAAGATGGCAGCCTGTTTATAAGATATACAATAGTCAGAACACAATTAGACCAAAACCTCAAAGGAATTACCCACTGAAACATAAGACTCCTTGCAACATTAAGCAAGTGTCTATGTTTCCTTTCAGCAATCCCATATTGCTGAGGTGTATAAGCATAAGAAGTCTGATGAATTATACCCAAATCAGAGAAAACTTTACTCATTTTACTATTTACAAACTCAATCCCATTATCAGACCTTACAGTCTTAATCTTAACATCAAATTGATTTTTCATAAAATTTATGAAAGACATAAAGATATCAAAGACCTCATCCTTAGTTTTGATTAGGTAAACCCAAACAGCCTTAGAGTAATCATCTACAACAGTAAGGAAGTATTTGAATCCTTCCCTACTAGGAATTCTGTAAGGACCCCACAAATCCAGATGAACAAGTTCACCAAGAACTTTGGATTTGTGGCTAGACAAGGGAAAGGGATCCCTTGTCTGTTTAGTCCTATGATAGACTTCACAAACTGAAATAGTAAAATCTTGATGCAACATAGACAGAACTTGATCAGATGGATGACCAAGTCTGTTATGCCACAATAACCTGAAAACATTAAAGGACATAACCACATTAGACTTACTAATAGAATTATCCTTAACCATATGAAACAAATAAATACTAGCATATTTACTACCAGTCCTCAAGATTTTCTCCCTTCTCAATTCCTGAATCTAACACTTATTTTCATCAAAATCAACAAATAATTTACTGTCTCTAATCAATTTAATAATAGACATGAGACTAACACAATAACCAGGAACAATAAGAACATCATAAAGAACAACATTATTGGTCAATTTCAGATTTCCAACATGACTTATAGTAGCAAGAGTCCCATTAGGATGACCAACTAATATTAAGGCTAGAGATGTCAACAACATTAAACATACCAACAATAGACACAGTCAGGTGCTGATTAGCACCAGAATTAATTATCCATCCCATATTAACAATTTTAACATATAATTTTTAATTTTCATAAAAAACTTTGAAAAATTAATATTAAACCAGACATTACCATTAAAGAATGAAGCCCTAACTGCCATATTAACATGAATGCTACTAGAAGGACTATCATTAATCAGACTCAAAACCTTTTGCATCTGCTCTCAAGTAAAACTAGAATAAGTACTAGCAGGTGCCTACTTATCATTAACTTTCATATACAAATTAGCATTAAAATTTTGTTTTCCAGAATTACTATTTCTTTTAAAACCAGTTGGAAAACTAACAATTTCAAAACATTTGTTAAGAGTATGCCCAATTTTACCAAATTTTACAGTTCAAATTAGGATTTGGACCTCTGGTAACATTATTATTGGGAGTAAATCCCCTGGTGTTGTTATTATTGTTATTAAAAACTCTTATGTTATTTTTAAAAGACTTAACAATAAAAGAAGTAACATTGATTTTAAACTCAGAAACACCAGAAGATTCAGGAATACCCTTATGGGATTCTTCTCTAGAAACAGTGGTATATGCATCCTTAACCTCAGGGAGAGGATCCTTGGTTAAGAGAGCATTCTTGATAGGCTAATAACAATCATCAAGGCCCATCAGAAACTACATCAACTTCATGAGTTGCTAAAGTAGTACGAAGTCAGTACTGGCAGCAAAAGATTACTTAACTTCACAAACATGTTTAGGCAATTTGGTCAAAGCTTCAAATTCTCTCCTAAGAGAGTTAAGTCTGGGATAATAATCTGCAATAGAACTACCACCTTGTTTCACATTATTAATCTTTTGAAGCAAATTTAAAATCAAAGACCCATCAACTTTATCATAAGTACTCTCAAGCTCTTTCCAAACAAAAGCAACATTATCAAAATTGACTAGACCCATATACACATCTTAAGACACAGAATTCAAAAGCCAAGTTAACACAATAGCATTGCATCTATCCCATTGGGCAGACAAAACTTCACTTGTATAATCAACATCAATAGACTCAGTAACAGATTAAGATTTCATTTTAAAAGGAAAAAATTGTCTCATAAATTTCACATCTCTAGAAAAGAAAACATTTCTAGTATTAAGACTTAACAACTTATAAGCCTTCATACTAGAAGAATAGTAAATAAGAACACACTTCTTAGATTTAAAAGACAATTTATCATGATTATTTAATACAGTTGAAAAACATAAACAACCAAAACATCTCAAATGGGAAAGACTATGTTTCTTTTTAAAAACCAACTCATATGGACATTTACCTTTTAAAACTAAAGATGGCAGTCTGTTTATAAGATATACAACAGTTTGAACACAATCAGGCCAAAACCTCAAAGGAATTCCCTACTGAAACATAAGACTCCTTGCAACATTAAGAAAGTGTCTATGTTTCATTTCAGCAATCCCATATTGTTGAGGTGTATGAGCACAAGAAGTCTGATGAATTATACCTAAATTGGGGAAAACTTTACTCATTTTACTATTCACAAACTCAGTCTCATTATCAGACCTTACAGTCTTAATCTTAACATCAAATTGATTTTTCACAAAATTTATGAAAGTCACAAAGATATCATGGACCTCATCCTTAGTTTTGATTAGGTAAACCCAAACAGCCCTAAAGTAATCATCCATAATAGTAAGGAAGTATTTGAATCTTTCCCTACTAGGAATTCTATAAGGACCCCACAAATCCAGATGAACAACTTCACCAAGAACTTTGGATTTGTGGATAAACAAGGGAAAAGGATCCCTTGTCTGTTTACCCCTATGATAGACTTCATAAACTGAAATAGTGAAAGACTTGGAAATATTCAAATCTTGATGCAACACAGACAGAACTTGATCAGATGGATGACCAAGTCTGTTGTGCCACAATAACTTGGAAACATTAAAGGACATAACCACATTAGACTTACCAATAGAATTATCCTTAAGCATATCAAACAAATAAATACTAGCATATTTACTACCAGTCCCTACGTTTTTCTCCCTTCTCAAGTCATGAATGTAACACTTTTTTTCCTCAAAACCGACAAACATTTTATTGTGTCTAATCAATTTATTAACAGACATGAGACTAACACAATAACCAAGAACAACAAGAACATCATAAAGAAAAACATTATTGGTCAATTTCAGATTTCCAACATGACTTATAGTAGCTAGAGTCCCATTAGGATGACCAACAGTAATATTGAGGCTAGAGATGTCAACAACATTAAACATACCAACAATAGACACAGTCAGGTGCTGATTAGCACCAAAATCAATTATCCATCCCATATTAACAATTTTAACATATAATTTTGAATTTGCATGAAAAAACTTTGAAAAATTAATATTAAACCAGACATTACCATTAAAGAATAAAGCCCTAACTGCCATATTAGCATGAATGCTACTATAAGGACTGCCATTAATCAGACTCAAAAGCTTTTGCATATGCTCTGAAGTAAAACTAGAATAAGTACTAGCGGATGCCTGCTTATCATTAACTTTCATATACAAATTAGCATTAAAAGTTTGTTTTCCTTAATTATTATTTCTTTTAAAACCAGTGGGAAAACCAACAATTTCAAAACATCTATCAATAGTATGCTTAATTTTACCATAATTTTACAGTTTAGATTAGGATTTGGACCTCTAGTAACATTATTATTAGGAGTAAATCCCCTGGTGTGTTATTATTGTTATTAAAAACTCTTATGTTATTGTTAAAAGACTTAACAACAAAAGAAGTAGCATTGATTTTTAACTCAGAAACACCAGAAGATTCGGGAATACCCCTATGGGATTCTTCTCTAGAAACAGTGGTATATGCATCCTTGACCTCAGGGAGAGGATCCCTGGTTAAGAGAGCATTCTTGATAGGATCATAACAATCATCGAGGCCCATCACAAACTGCATCAACTTCATGAGGTGCTAATGCAGTACAAACTTAGTACTAGTAGCACAAGAGAATACTATGTCAGGTTTACAAAGCTCATTAACAACATGAGAAACATTAAGATGACTATGCCTAAAATGTAGCTTAACTCAAAGTTTGTGAACAACATGTTGCCTGAATGGGGGTAGATTCGTGACTATAGTTAAATTGAACATAGGATTGAAAACATCTAACTATAATCAGATGTATGCTTACTTAAAGCAACACGAGTCATATGTTAATGAGAACAAGATGATGCTGGAAAGATACACTCAACACACTATTGATCCTCTTGCACTTGTGTCCAATGTTTCACCTCAACAGTTTCCTACAGAATCATTAGCTATTCTACTAGTTTCCTATCAACCAAAATTTGCGAATAACACATAACTTGATTCAGGTCTTACCCCAACTGATGACTTGGTTGAAAAAATAACTAAAACAGTTGCCCTACTCGCCCAATCTTACAAAGCACGCCTTCCTCAAACTAACAATCAACTCAGAACTTCATCTAACATAAGGAACCAAGCCACAGTTCAAAATGACAGGGTTGTTGTTCAGAATGTTCAGGGTAGACAGAACAAATTTCAAGGGAACAATACACGGGGAGCAGTTGTAGCTAGAAATAGGGTAACAGAATTGGCAATGCAAATCCTGGTCAAGCAAAGCCTATCAAGTGTTATAACTATAATAGAATAGGGCACATAGTAAGAAACTACACTCAGCCAAAGCGACCATAGAATTCAGACTATTTCATGGACAAGATGATGTTGATGCAAGCTCAGGAGAATGGAGTGGTTTTAGATGAAGAGTAGTTGTTGTTTTTTGCAGGTGGACAAGACAACAATTTTGATGATGATGTAGATGAGCCACCGGTACAAGATTTGGCACTTAATGTGGACCAGGTCTTTCAAGCTGATCAATGTGATGCTTTTGATGTTGATGAGGCTCCCACTGCACAGACCATGTTCATGGAAAATCTATCATCAACCGATCCTATATATGATGAAGTTGGTCCATCATATGATTCAGACATTCTATCTGAGGTACATGATCATGATAACTATTTAGATAGAGTTAGTGAGTATCATGAAGTACACGAGATGCATAACTATGTATAACCAAACTACATTGTTGACTCTGATGCTGAACATACGAGTGATAGTAATATTATTCCGTATGAGCAGTATGTGATGGACAATGCAGAGCAAGTTGTATAAAGTAATGTATCTTCTGTGCTAAATGATGCATTAATGATGATAATCAATGATATGCATGAACAGGCTACCCAATGTATTTTAGCTAATGAGCATAACAAAGTAGTTAATGTATCATTAACTGCTAAACTTGCGAGATATAAGGAACAAGTCGAGATTTACAAAAAAAAGGCAAGGTTTGAATTAACTGTAAGGGAACAAAAAATTGATGAACAATTGAGAATAATTATCATTGACGGTAACATTCAGGGAGAATCTTTAAAAAAAGAACTTCATTCTGTAAAAATGCAACTTAATTCTACCATTGACCATAACAAGTTAATGATAGAGGAAGTCGCAACTTTGAAAAAGGATTTAAAACGAAAGAAAATAAATACCTTGAAGATTTTTTAGACATGAAAGCATTAAAAGAAAAGGTTGAAGATAAATTATTCAAATAAGATCAGTCTCTTTAAACAGTACACATGTTATGTAAACCAAAACTGTTTTATGATGAAAAGAAAAAGGTAGCAATAGGCTACAAAAATCCCTTATATCTCACCAGTGCAATACAAGTTCAATCTGCTCTCTATAATGGTCATGAAATAGTCAAGACCAATCATGCCCTTGATGGTGTGCATGACTCAGAGGATACTCTTGAGTTAGCCAAGATAACTAGAAAGAAAATGCTTGAGAAAATGAAAAGCCCTCAGTGCATTGAAAAGAAAATTAAGATTGCACCCCCAGATTACTCGAAAGAGAATTATCTTGCAATCTTTACCCCACATAGACAATTGTCTACAGAACAGATATTTTGGTCTTCTATTTCGAAATCCATTTCAGAATTGATAGTGTATCCACCTAATACATCTGTCAAGCTTGCCCCCAAAGTTCTTTCAACAAAAAGTCAAGTGAAAATTAATATTTACACACTCATACAACTTTTTTGGAATTTGATAAAACTTGTAAAAAGAGAATTACACCTTGTGGTCTCACAGAATGGGAAAGGGGTTTCGAACAAACAAAAGAATGTTATCTTACTAAAGTAATTCTATTTTTCCAAATGGTTAAAGAACATTTTGAGGGAATCCAAATGGCTCTCATTAAAGAAGTTAAAGAAATTAAAGAAATTTTTGAACAAATGGAAGCTGAGGTTAAACAAAATGTCATGGACAAGAAATGTGCTAAAATTGAGAGGAAAAACCTTCTCATTGAAAATGTGAATCTAATAGCTGATTGTTTGTCTAATGCATTGCTGTATAGTGTAATGAATTCTGTGAATATGGTATCTAGATTTTGTGAAATGCATGCTGTTTACACTGTAGAACAAGCACGTAATGTCAACCTTGAAGCTAAGATTTCTAAATTAAAACATAAGATTCAAAAAGATGATCATAGTGAAATGATAAAACATTTTTCCAACCTTGAGGTGAATCACCTAAATTTGCAATTGAAGTATCAACATCTTAAAGAAAGTTTTAGAAACAACAAATCACAGACTTCTCAGGATGTTCTTAAATTTGACTCATTTTTTGAAATCAACTAAATGAAAGAGCAACTTCAAGGAAAGAACAACACAATTAGAAACTTGAAAGAGAAAATCTCTGGTATGTGTTTAATTACACATACCTTTGACCACTAAAATCGGACTTAAATGACTAAAAACGTACCAAAAATACATTGTATTTGTATGTTTTACATTTATATTATGCAGGTAATGGATATCCAAGAAAAGGACAAAAATCGAAGCCAAAACAACAAAACCGAGCACGAGAAAGGAAAGAGCATATAAAAAAGTCAAAATCAAAGCCAAGTTAAAAAGTCAAAGTCAACAAAGTCAAGTCAAAGTCAACATCAGGAAGTGGAATTGGAAAGAGCATCGAAAACCAAACCCGAAAACCTAAATTGCCAAAAGTGGGCCCACTCGTACCCACCTAGTGGGCCCGGGAAAGCCCACTTATATCTTATAAGCCTTAAGCCTTATTAAAAGCCCAAATTTTTTTATACCACACCCGGCCCAACACCTAGCCCAAACCACACCCCTTATAACTCCCGTTAACCACAACCCCCTTTATAACACCCTCGTTAGTCCTAAAAGGACTAACGGTGCAAACCGTTATAAAACTCAAAGGACTAAAGATGTCATATACTTATATAAGTTTAGGGACCAAGTTTGCCAATTCACCAAACTCCTTACCCTGCACCAATTAAACAAACAGGACAACCACTTTTCCTGCTAAACCCCATTTTCACTGTTCACCCTCCATCCCTAAAATTACTCTTACCTCGAGGTTAAACCCACTTAAACCTACCTTCTAGAAGCCAAGAATGATGCAAGGGATGCGTCTTTGGGCTCTAACATGTTGGCAATTCAAGGCAATCATTAGGGAATGATTGCGTAGACACAATGAAGGGTTGTGATGGATTTAAAGAAGCACAAGTAAGAATAGGAGGCCAAGATTGAAGCTTCTTTTCCTCTCACACAAGAAAACCAAGCCAAGGATCTAGGTCCTTCTATCTGGCCTATAAATAGAGGGCTTAACCCTTGTAGTGAGGGAGGAGTAGTTTTTCTAAGTTTTGTCTATTTTTAATGTATTTTCATTTAATTTTTTTTAAAGTTATTCTGTATTTCAAATTCCTTGTAAAAGTTTAAGTTTTTAATGAAAAGTTTGAGGTATTGTTTTTAAGATTCTATGTTTGATCATTTAACATAACCTGTTAAGCTTTTTAAGCTATGATGCAGCTTATTGATCTGACCTAAAAGCTTCACTCAGCTTTTAGCTTCTTAATCTTTGCCTTTATTTACTCTTTTTATCACTTTTATTAACTGTTTTACTTATAAAAATCTAAAAAATACCAAAAATATCAAGAAACTCTCATGGAGCATGGTAAATATTAGATGGCCATGGGTTAGTGCTTATGTGGATAAGCTATAGGATGTTTATGAACTGATTTGGGTACTTTAGTCATTCATAAAAGATTGGATTTTTGTAAGTATTCTTTTATCCATTTTTAGCTTATTTACTATAAAACTGCTTATTTGTGCTTATTTGTTTATCTATGCTTATTAATGATATTTAGACTTAAAAACACATAGCTTATAGTTTGAAAATTAGTTGTGCAAGTTTTTCTTATAAACTGTCTTAAAATGGCTTATAAACTTGCATAATCTGTTTTAGCTTATTTGAGTGCTTATTTGATATTGAGATTTGCTAAATATTGCTTGTTTTACTTATTTTAACATCTGGTCTTTTGAATGTGTGCTTTAAATAAGCATTAATCTCTTTAAAAAAACTAAAAGAGTTTTTAAAGGGGTGTTTGGTTTGACCTGTTTTATGGGTCAAAATGGGTCAAAATAGCATTTTAACACTGGAGTTCTGTTTAGCTTAGCTTTAATTAGTCTTAAAAATCAGTTTGATAAGTTTTTAATTGTTAAATCTCAAATTAAGGTTTTAAAGAGTTCATTACTTGAAACTGTAAGGTAAACTATTTGATTGGTGCCATTTGCTTATTGTTTGCTTTTGTGTTGTTTTTGTTTTATGCATAGTGTTAAAAGAGGTAAGAAACCCAAAGTAAAAAGTCCCCCTGCATTGTTTGGTTTTGTGTTTTACAAAACTGTCAAAAATTGTTAAGTTTTTTGAAAAATTTGAGAAAATGCATTTCAATTGTTTATGTTGCTTATCCTGAATTTCAAACGCCATTTTGATTTGATTATTGTACTTTAAGGTCTAATTTAAATCTGTTTGAAGGTATTAAAGAGTCAATAAGGATCTGTTTGTGTGTTTATTGTAAGCTCAAAAGTGGTGTTATGTTAAGAATTGCTAAAGTTAACAAAAATTTTGTTCTAAGTGTTGAGAACGATTGTGAGATATCCAATTTCTATGAAGCTTTTAAGTGCATATTTGAATTTCAAAATGCTTTTTTGTTGTAGCTTCTTGTAGCATTTTGGCCATTCCCCCCCCTCTTAGTGGTATAAGCCACTAAGCATAAGGAATCCATTTGTCAAGCTTATATTATAAGCTAAAAAGTCCCTCTTGGCCTTTTGGCTTAACAGTTTTGGCCAAAAAGCTATTTGCTTATTTAGGCTTATCAGCTTATTGAATTTGCTTATTTTGTGTTCCATTTAGCTTATTAGGTTATATTAAGCCCATTTTAGCTTATTCTCTTTAGTTTAGAGCTTATTTGAGCTTATTTGCTTTGACTATAAATTTTAAGTGTTTTACCCTTTCTAATCACATTTAGCTTAAATAGCTTATATCTTTAGCTTAATTTGTTTGAATTTATTTATTAGCTGTTAGTGCTTATCTGTTTATGCTTATTTTGCCTTTACCTTTGCTTATTTGAGCTTAACTTGCTTAACAGTTAGCCAATTTAAGTCTTAGTATAGTTAATGCTTATTTTGTCATTTTAAGAGCTTATTTGTGGTTTATAAAAAAAGTTGTTTTACAAAAATTTCTTATTTGTTGCTTTTATATAAAGTTGTAAAAAAATGGAATTTGCAAAAACATTTGGGAGTAGGGGAAGCCCCGGATGAGCAAGGCTCGAACCTGGGACCTCAACCCCACAACCAAACGTTTTATACACACACACTCTACCAACTCGCCCTTGGGTCTTTTTCGGTATATTCTTGCAAAGTTTATTATTTATACACATTTTGAGCTCTTTTGTATAATAAAGCTGTTTTAGCTTATTTCACAGCTTATTCGATAAGCTGTTTTCTCTACATTTTTCTTAAATTCCACGCTGTTCAAGCTACTTTTCATGATTTTTCCAGTTTTTTTATAAATTGTGTAGTATTTTTGATATTTAATTTTCATTAAAATCGTTTTTAGTTCATAAAAAAGTATAAAAAGTTAAAAAAATATAATTCTTTTTTAGAAAATTTTCTTTTAACATTTAGAACCTAGGAAAATTAGATTTGCTTTCGTAGGATTTAAATTGCAAAATACAGTTTTTTAAAGAAGCGGGATTGAATCCCTGTTCCATGTTTTTAGAGTTTTTAAGGCCCTCATACACCTTTCGTTTTTTGGTCTAGTTTTCTTTGTTCTAGATTTTTAGTTAATTTAGACTTATTAAAACCAAAAAGATCATTTTAGGACTTAATTTTGTTAATTTAGGGTTTTTAGGTCCCGTTTAGGATTCCCGATTTGCGTTTTTAGTTAAAATTTGTCTTACCTTAAGTGTTTTTAAGTTTTTTGCCAGTTATTTTCCGTAGTTTTTAGATAACAATCACAATCTTTCCTTCAACAAGCATCAATTCTCAAACGACTCTCGGCTTCATTGCATTCCTCGTTGGGGAAACGACCCTTGAATCCTACTCCCTGATTTAACTATAATTGTGAATTTTATTGATTCTTACCCTATTATATTATAAAATTAAAAGTATAATATATATAATATTTATATATAATATAAAAGGTAAGTGGTCAAACCATGATTATTTATTTGCGCCGCAGACCGGAGAGGATAGCTAACGATTGTTGAAGCCGTTTATAAAATTATTTAGTTGTGAAGAACCTTCCGAGTGAGTTATATTTGTTGTATTTTCATACAAATAAAAAATAAACAAAAGAATTTTCTTTATTTTAGTATATATATAATAATAAAAAAAAAAATCAAAAATTTAAAAACATTATCCATAAAAAGAAATAAAAAAAAATTACCAAGTTGGTAAAAGAACACCAACATATACTTTCAACTGAAGTATTATCCATTAATAAGTTCCCAAACCAAAGAATCAAAAACTTACCTTTTGTGTCTCTCGCGAGGTACGGCTCACCTTTTAAAGTTAAACAAACTCATTTGTGCGTTTTTCTCTGAGAGAGTTACCGAGAAGCGAGTTGATTATTAGGTTTAAGTGTCTTTTCTCATTGTCCGTATTTAAAATTTATTGTGAATACATTGTTGAAAAACCAAAAAAAAAAATCAAAAAAATAAAAAAAACCAAAAAATTAGTATAAATTTTCTTTTTTACCAATTTAAAGTGTATGTGCAGTCGTTCTCAATATCGTAATCTAACCTCACAACAACAAGAGTCACCCTACTTTGTTGACCAATTGAAAATCAAGCTCTTCTCGTAGTTACAAGGGATGATACTGCGTACTATGGCTCAATCACTCGACAAGCACCCACCGTGGGTTACGAGGATGCATAGGTTGTGCCGCGAAATCACCGCGACAACTTGAGCTTAAGCACGTTTTTGCTACCCTCGACAAAACAAACAATTCTTCGGACATGACAAAGAAGACCCTCATGCTCACATCCGTTATTTCAACAAGATCACTTCTACGATGAAGTTCCCGAACGTCCCGAGTACGTCGGTAAAGCTTATGCTTTTCCTATTTTCCCTCGAGGGTGCCGCCCGAATTTGGCTTGAAAAAGAACCCCCTCGATCGATTCTTACATGGGATGATCTTGTTTTGAAATTCATCAACAAATTCTTCCCTCCTTCCAAAACAACAAATCTTCGAATGAAAATCTTAAGAATTCAACAAACTATATAGATGAAACTTTTTACGAGGCATGGGACCGATTCAATGATCTTCTTCGGGCATGCCCACATCATGGATTTTCGGAATTACATCAACTCGATACTTTCTATAATGCTTTGAACTCTAATGATCAAGATTCGTTGAATTCCGCCGCGGGTGGTAACTTTTTGGATAAAATGCCCCGTGATTGCCTAAGAATCATCGAGAGCAAATCCAAAGTTCGTAATTCACGTAACAAACCGGTTGTTGCCAAAGTGAGTTCGAGCTCTTCTACCCCCGGTATTTCTCCCGATGTTGCCGAACTTAAAGATATGGTGAAAGCTTTACTTCTCGATAAGAAATCCCAAGCTCCCGCTCCCGTAAAAGCGGTCGAGGAAAGTTGTGTTACTTGCGGTGGTGCTCATTCTTACCGAAATTGTCCCGCCACCGATGGCAACGTTTATCGTGACAATATTCAAGAGTACGTCTCTCAAGCCGCCGCAACTAATTTCAATCAAGGAAATACCGGTTACCGAGCCCCGATTGCTAATCAAATTCGACCTCCCGGTTTTCCTCCCGTTCAAAACCAAGGAAATAACCAAAATCGTTACAACCAAAACCGGGGGAATAATTACAACCAAGGCCAAATTTATCGACCATCGATTATTCAACCCCCGGTTCACCAAGCTCCACCTTACCAAGCTCCGGCTCCGCAAACATAAGGTGTGACAAAGACCGATTTTAAAAGCTACGTTAAGGATAATGATGCGGTTATGAGAAACATGCAATACCAAAACCAAAACTTGCAAAATCAAATGACCAATTTAACAGACATGCTTTCCAAATTCGTAAATTCCAATACCGCTTCTACTTCAGGTTCAGGGACACTCCCTAGTAATACCATTACTAACCCGAAGGTAGATTTGAAGGGTATTACCACCCGAAGCGGTGTTGCTTATCAAGGACCCACGATTCCTACTACTTCTTCTTCTCCTCCTAAAGTAGTGGAACGTGAAACCAAGGTGACAAAGGACACGGTGCCTCCTACTAATAACGGAAGCAACAAAGACGTCCAACCTCCAGTTGTCCAAGATCAACCCCAAGTACCAAATTCTTAGCCCGTTGTTACTCCCGTTAGTGCTCTGATGCCTAACTTGAAATCGTCAATTCGGTATCCTTCGAGACGTAATGATGAAAGGCGTCGTGAAAAAGCTAACGACCAAATTGAGAAATTCTACAAAATCTTTAAAGATTTGAGTTTCGAAATTAGCTTAATGGATGCTTTGATTCTTATGCCAAAATTTGCCTCGACTCTTAAAGCCTTAATTGGAAACAAAGAAAAATTAAGTGAAATGGCTAGAACTCCATTGAATGAGCATTGCTCGGCGGTCATCCTCAACAAGTTACTCGAAAAACTTGGAGACCCTGGCAAATTTCTCATACCGTGTGATTTTCCCAGAATGGATGAGTGCTTAGCCTTGGCCGATCTTGGCGCTAGCATAAATCTCATGCCATTATCCGTGTGGAAAAAGCTTTCTCTTCCGGAGCTCACTCCTACTTGTATGACTCTTGAACTTGCGGATCGTTCGATCTCCCAACCGATCGGTATCTCCGAAGATGTCGACGTAAAAGTAGGAAAGTTCCAATTTTTGGCCGACTTTGTAGTTGTAGACTTTGATGCCGATCCCCGAGTACCCCTCATTCTTGGGAGATCCTTCTTAAAA
The DNA here is from genome assembly GCA_026074375.1 of Tanacetum coccineum. Classification (NCBI taxonomy): domain Eukaryota; kingdom Viridiplantae; phylum Streptophyta; class Magnoliopsida; order Asterales; family Asteraceae; genus Tanacetum; species Tanacetum coccineum. Next base: position 57,563 of record BQNB010002508.1, read on the forward strand.
ACCAGACGTACTTTGATTGATGTTTACGATAGAGACTTAACTCTTCGTGTTGGAAAAGAATCAATCTTGACCAAACTTTAAGATACTCCTCTAATTACGATGATATGACGGCGAACCGAACCGACGTCATTGAAATGGCTTGTGAGGAATATTCTCAAGAAGTTCTCGGTTTCTCTGATGTAATTGCGAGTGGCAATCCCACTCCTTATTATGACCCAATCATTTCTACCTCTTCTCCGACTCTCACTCCCTTCGGGGATAGTGATTTTATTCTCGAGGAAGTCGATTTACGAGGATTCCATCGTTGTGCCCGAGATCACCGCGGACAACTTTGAGCTTAAGCACAGTTTGCTTACCCTCGTTCAAAACAAACAATTTTTCGGACATGACAAAGAAGACCCTCATGCTCACATCCGTTATTTCAACAAGATCACTTCTACATGAAGTCCCGAACGTCCTTGAGTACGACGGTAAAGGCTTATGCTTTCCGACCAATTTCTACCCTCGAGGGTGCAACCCGGATTTGGCTTGAAAAAGAACCCCCTCGATCGATTCTCACATGGGATGATCTTGTTTCAAAATTCATCAATAAATTCTTCCCTCCTTCCAAAACAACAAATCTTCGAAATGAAATCACGAGATTTCAACAAAGATTTGATGAAACTTTCTACGAGGCATGGGACCGATTCAATGATCTTCTTCGGGCATGCCCACATCATGGATTTTCGGAATTACATCAACTCGATACTTTCTATAATGCTTTGAACTCTAATGATCAAGATTCGTTGAATTCCGCCGCGGGTGGTAACTTTTTGGATAAAATGCCCCGTGATTGCCTAAGAATCATCGAGAGCAAATCCAAAGTTCGTAATTCACGTAACAAACCGGTTGTTGCCAAAGTGAGTTCGAGCTCTTCTACCCCCGGTATTTCTCCCGATGTTGCCGAACTTAAAGATATGGTGAAAGCCTTACTTCTCGATAAGAAAAACCAAACCCAAGCTCCCACTCCCATGAAAGCCGTCGAGGAAAGTTGTGTTACTTGCGGTGGAGCTCATTCTTACCGAAATTGTCCTTCCACCGATGGCAACGTTTATCGTGACAATATTCAAGAGTATGTTTCCCAAGCAACCACAGCTAATTTCAATCAAGGAAATACCGGTTACCGAGCCCCGATTGCTAATCAAATTTGACCTCCCAGTTTTCCTCCCATTCAACAAAACCAAGGAAATAACCAAAACCGTTACAACCAAAACCGGGGGACTAATTACAACCAAGGCCAAATTTATTGACCTCGGATTAATCAACCCCCGGTTCACCAAGCTCCACCTTACCAAGCTCCGGCTCCGCAAACACAAGGTGTGACAAAGAACGATTTTGAAAGCTACGTCAAAGCTAATGATGCAGTGATGAGAAACATGCAAGACCAAAACCAAAACTTGCAAAATCAAATGACCAATTTAACGGACATGCTTTCTACTTCAGGTCCGGGTACACTCCCTAGTAATACCATTACTAACCCGAAGGTAAATTTAAAGGGTATTAGCATCCGAAGCGGTGTTGCTTATCAAGGACCCACGATTCCTACTACTTCTTCTTCTCCTCCTAAAGTAGTGGAACGTGAAACCGAGGTGACAAAGGACACGGTGCCTCCTACTAATAATGAAAGTACCAAAGATGTCCAACCTCCGGTTGTCCAAGTTTAACCTCAAGTACCAAATTCTGAGCCTGTTGTTACTCCCGTTAGTGCTCCGATGCCTAACTTGAAACCGTCAATTCCGTATCCTTTGAGACGTAATGATGAAAGGCGCCGTGAAAAAGCTAACGATCAAATTGAGAAATTTTATGAAATCTTTAAAGATTTGAGTTTCGAAATTAGCCTAACGGATGCTTTGATTCTTATGCCAAAATTTGCTTCGACTCTTAAAGCCTTAATTGGAAACAAAGAAAAATTAAGTGAAATGGCTAAAACTCCTTTAAATGAGCATTGTTCGGCGGTTATCCTCAACATGTTACCCAAAAAACTTGGAGACCCCGGCAAATTTGTAATACCGTGTGATTTTCCCAAAATGGATGAGTGCTTAGCCTTGGCCGATCTTGGCGCTAGCATAAATCTCATGCCATTATCCGTGTGGGAAAAGCTTTCTCTTCCAGAGCTCACTCCTACTTGTATGACTCTTGAACTTGTGGACCGTTCGATTACCCAACCAATCAGTATCGCCAAAGATGTTTACCTAAAAGTAGGAAAATTTAAATTCTTGGCCGACTTTGTAGTCGTAGACTTTGATGCCGATCCCCGAGTCCCCCTAATTCTCGGAAGATCCTTCTTAAAGACTGGAGGTGCTTTGATTGATGTGTACAAAGGAGAATTAACTCTTCGTGTTGGAAAAGAAGCCGTAACATTCAATCTTGATCAAACTTCGAGATACTCCTCTAATTACGATGATATGACGGCGAACCGAATCGACGTCATTGAAATGGCTTGTGAGGAGTATTCTCAAGAAGTTCTCAGTTTCTCCGATGTGATCGCGAGTGGCAATCCCACTCCTTACTATGACCCAATCGTTTATACCTCTTCTCCGACTCTCACTCCCTTCGGGGATAGTGATTTTCTTCTCGAGGAAGTCGATGCTTTCCTCGCTCTTGAAGATGATCCAACTTCACCAGAAGTTGATGACTCTTACTATGACCCGGAGGGGGATATTCTTCTTCTTGAATCATTTTCAATGATGATCCATCATTACCCCCTCCCACTCAAGGAAATTATTTGCCTGAAATTCGAAAAGATCTTAAAGTATGTGAAGCTAAGAATGATAAATCTTGAATTGATGAACCTCCCGAGGTCAAACTCAAGGACTTACCTCCTCATCTCGAATACGCATTTTTGGAAGGTGACAACAAGTTGCCCATCATAATTGTTGAAGACTTGAGTATCGAGGAAAAAGCCGCTCTCATAAAGGTTTTGAAGTCACACAAGCGAGCCATCGCTTGGAAACTCTCCGACATTAAGGGTATTAATCCAGAATTTTATACTCACAAGATTCTTATGGACGAGGACTACAAACCGGCGGTTTAACACCAAAGACGGGTGAATCCAAAGATCCACGATGTCATCAAAAAGGAGGTTAAAAAACTTCTTGACGCCGGATTAATTTACCCGATCTCGGATAGTCCTTGGGTAAGCCCCGTACATTGCGTACCGAAAAAAGGTGGCTTTACCATTGTTGAAAATGATGAAAATGAGTTAATTCCTACTCGATTGTTTACAGGTTGGCGTGTATGCATTGACTACCAAAAGTTAAATGAAGCCACCAGTAAAGACCACTTTCCACTACCGTTTATGGATTAAATGCTTGAGAGATTAGCGGGAAACGAGTACTATTGTTTTCTCGATGGTTTCTCAGGTTACTTTCAAATTCCCATCGACCCTCATGATCAAGAAAAGACAACATTCACATATCCTTACCGAACGTTGGCCTACCGTCTCATGCCTTTTGGCTTATGCAATGCACTGGGTACGTTCCAAAGGTGTATGATGGCTATCTTTCATGATATGATCAAAACACCCATCGAGTGTACCCCATACAAGCTCGTATACGGAAAGGCATGTCATCTACCGATCGAGCTCGAGCACAAAGATAACAATAGCAACATTAGCAAAAAGAGTTTTCATTGGTTGATGCTGGTGATATACGAATTGTATGGATGTCATGGTATTAATAACTGGTGACTTTGTTTTCATTGTGATTTAATGAAACTTGGGCGTAAGTGACACGGAATAACTGCCCAGTATATATTAATACTGCCAATATTTTGATTAATGCTGCTCGTTATACTGTTGTTTGGGTCCCAACTGTCATGTGCTGACATTTATACTAGCCCAAGGATGATTCAATGATGCTGTGTACGCGTCTGATTTGACATCAAGCATTTGTGTTCGATTATGTTTATACTATTGGAATGTTCGTACAACAAAGCCAAAAGAAGATACTGTCGAGTAAGTAGTATTAATACTGTTTTTCATACTGCTTAAATGGAATTGAAAGGCTGTTATCATCGTTTGAGAAAAGTGTGATCTCGAACAGATGGGTGACACAACAGAAGAGATAGTGTTATTGATTTGTTACACACACAGTTCAGATTAATTTTGGTTTTAAATGTTCTTAAATGTTTAATGGCTCGTATTTGGATTAATTGGTTACGGAGTTTATTGGGTATCTCTTATTTGAGATTGAAGTAAGTTTTACGAAGGAGTTTACTTATTTTATCTTAAAATCAGGGTTGGATGGTTGCATGATTTCAATGATAACTTACTTGAACATTTACGGTTTTAATGATTGGGAATTGTTTATCTCTAGTTTCCAGCGGTCAAGGGGAGGTTGGTTGAGGACCTGTTAACGATCACATAAAGGAGTTTCTTTGTAGTGCTCATTGTCACACGAAGAAGACGATGTAGATAAATACAAGAGTATGTACGTCAAATACTTTTGGCTCGGGGTATGAGTACTTATTGGTTTAACACATTTTTTGATCTTGCCATCAACAATAGTTCAAGCCCTTAAAAACAAATTTGGGGGATATTTAAATTAGACATCAAGTTCATTTTACTTAGTTTTCTTCATCAGTAATCATTACATAGAGCCTACAGAATTGAAGATTCACGAAATGGTTAATATATGGGTTTCAAGGGAAGCTTAATGTTAAAATGTTTAACCATTTATTTGCTACATTAAGGTGAAGGTTTTTACTACTGCTAGTCTTTATTACTCCTGCTAGTGTAAGTTTCTACTTCTCAAGTTCATTTTTCTTAAGGTGCGTAATGGAGGGCAATTTGGGTCATTGGAATACTTGGATTAGAAGTGTAATATTGGTTCGTAGTTGTGAAGATCAAAGTTGCATACTTTAGTCTCCTATTTGATATTGACAAAAAGGGGAAGAAGATTTGATGATTTGCAACTTGTAGATCCTTGGTAGCTTAAGGGGAAGTTTTCATTCGTATATTAACTTCAGGGGAAGTTTGTGCTTATTTGGTTTTGTCATTATCAACTAGGGGAAGATTGTTGGGAATTATATTTGAGTTGATAAGACAAAACAAGAATGAAACAAAAGGACTAAAATCGTCATTCAAGAATTCTACAAGCTGGTGGAGAATTATTGAAGATTTAGTCAAAGATATCAAGTTATAAAGATATCAAAAGATCTCCTTATGAAGAAAGAAGATAACAGAAGATCAAGTTAAATGTTTAAAAGATTTATGTTTATCTCTTTGTAAAACCTATTATCTCTAGTATATAAAGAGATACAGGTTATAGGTTTTAGGCATCCAGAAAAGTGTGTGTCAAGATGTAAACACAGAAAAGTGTGTGTGTGTTCTAGGCGTGAGTTCTCTAATGTAGACGCCTAGGGTTTGTTTGTTTTAGCCTCAAGAATCTATGATTCCTGTTATTAGTTAGAGTAACCGTTCTAGAATTGATCATCTAGAATTGGGGCTATGAAGAACGTTTGGTTATTAATGAAGAACACCTTGTTGAATATCTTTGTTCTTATTCCGCTTTGTTTTTATAACTTATGAACATTGATATTATCCTAGATAAAGGTCTAAACAACCTTAGCTTAAACGAGCTAACGAACTATTAGGTTTTCATACTTAGGCAACACGTAAAAAGGAGATGATAACCGAAAACACTTGTGTCCAATGAAGAAATAACCATTGTATTCATAAACAGCTTTAAATACTTAAATCCATAAGTAGAAAGAGTGTGATAACAATCAAGTAACCGAGTTTGTAAATGAGTATAAGTATGAGTATGTAAACAAGTTGTACTGAAAAAGCCCCCCCCCGCAAAAAATGGTATTCTCCTCCGAGATTTTGTAAAGTAATTGTAAAGACAAGTAAAAGAGGGTGCTATTAACTTCCATCGACAATGAAAACGATTGGCAGAAGTGCACATTTAATACAACACAAAACGACAAACGGAAACCGAAACGGCTCGACCAAGGAGTTGCGGGTTATCTTAACGGTTATGACCCACTAGCTTAGGATAATGTATTTGGGTTTTCCGATGGATGATTACATCAACGCGACGCGTTGATAAGGATTTGGATCTCAAGTTGTAATAGTTCGGTGGTTGGTTAAATAAAATAAATCGAAAAATGAAAGCCAAGTATGTAATATATTCCGTATATATTACATATGAAAAATGGACAAGTATATAATTCATATGGTGAATTATATAACAAGGACAAACACCCAAAAGAATAATCGAGGTATATAATACTTTGCAAATATTATATAAGGAACGTGAGAAAATAATTGAAACAAAATATTTCGACACCAATTTAATTAATAAAAAGTCCTTGCATAAAAGTAGACACACGTCTTAAAGTTATGAATTAAGTAAACGATGTTTGTAAAGCTTTTACAAAAGTTATGATTTTACCTTCTAGTCGGGAATTTATAAAATAATATTTTATAAATTAATCTTTCGTCTTATTGACGGGTCGTAGCTAAAATAGTTGTCTCATTTGTAAAATTATAGTTTTCGTTTGTTGTCGGGTTATTGTATAATTATAAATAAAATATCTTTAATCTACAACTTAATCCTTTTTATCGGTTTTCAAAGATAATAGAAGTTGTAGCGAAAAATACTAAGTATCGCAATTTATAGAAATTTCGGCATGACCTATTTGTTTATACAACATTTCCCATATTTATAAAATCTAACACATTCCAAACAACCCGTGTTGCAAAAATACCCGAGTTTCAATATATGTCAAAACTAAATCAACAAGTGACAAAGTATGTAAAACCAAACACGCCCTTAAGATTATAAAACACAAAAACGAAAATAATATATAACACATTTATTTAACCATTAACTACCATTTAATCTGGTTTTTATAGTTTACCAAACCTTGCAATATATTTATTAGGCGATTTTTATAAATCAATCACGCCTTAAAGGATGTTTCGCATCAAACCAAACACACCTTCATGGTGTTTCTGCTCACCCAAACACACCCCCACGGTGTTTCTGCTCACCCAAACACACCCCTACGGTGTTTCTACTCAAAACCAAATGCACCCTTTGTGCTGATGCTAAACCAAACACACCCTTATGGTGCTTTCTGCACAACCAAACGCACCCTTATGGTGCTTTATCAAAACCAAATGCACCCTATGGTGGTTTTATTAAAACCAAACGCACCCTTGGTGCTGAATCAAAAACCAAACGCACCCTTTGGTGCATTACTTAAACCAAACGCACCATTGGTGCTGAATCGAAAACCAAAGGCACCCTAACTGTTTTAAAAACCAAACACACCCTATGATGGTAAGCCCAGACCCAAACGCACCCTTTGGTGCATGGAGGTTGTATGATGCGGTGGTGGTGTGGCTGTGGTGGTGACGTGGATGTGGTGGTGAAGGTTGCGGTGGTGAGGAGGTGGGTAATGAAAATGTTGTTGAGAGGGTGACGGTGGGAGGTGGTTCGTATGATGGGGTGGCTACGGCAGTTTGGTGTGTGGTGGCAGCGTCTGCTGCCGCCGTTAATGGTGGATAATGATTTTGTTTGATTCGGTGTTGGGGTGGTGTTGGCGCAGCATGTGTCGTCTGATGGCGCGGAGGGTGTTAGGTGGTGATTGGCCGAAAAGTTGGCTAGTACATGTGGTGGGAGTCGTCGGAAAATGAAAGTGAGAGAGGGGCTAGTGGGTTATATACAAAATGAGGAGAAAGATATGATACAATTTTTGCATTAATAAGCGCTTGATCATCTCTCACTGTTGTGGTTTACAGAAACACACTGCACCTTTCAAGTATCGCTCGGCAAAGTCGCGCCAGTGGCGAAATTGTAAATTGCATGGTGGTGGTTGTACAAAGGGTACGTGATTATGTGTGCTATCTCCATGACATACGGATGTCACCAATGCAGATAGTAATTAGTATGTGGCATTCCTTTCATTGCTTTCAGGTCACACTTTCGGTTTAGAATGTCTTCAATTCCCTAATTAGTACAATATCTTTATTCTTGCAACCCAATTAATTAACAACTTATTTATGTTCAAGAGGGTGTCGAGATGGTAACGGATGTGATTCTACTGAAGTTGATCAAAGATCAAATTATAATGCGCCTTTGGACCTCAACAACAAGAAGTACTCAAGATCATTAATCCATGTAAGTCGATGTTTGTTTATTATTTCCCTTTTTGTTGCAAGATTTCAAGATTTAAGTTTTAGTTTCTATGTTTTTAAAGTTTGTTGCTACTCTACAGTCTACACACATCTTCTATATATCACCCAAACGCCCTTTTTTGTCCAGATAAAACACATACAAAGACTTATATAAAAAACTAATTTGTCAAAATATCCCACGATATAAGTATTGGTATATAAAAGAGATTAGTAGAGTTTAATCACATATTCATTATCAAAAGAGCATAAGCTTGATTAAAAGAGGAGATATGAATGAACTGAAGTCGCCAATACATAAAGTCGCAAATTTCTGTCGTTGTTGCTAAGTATTATAGAGTGGCTCTAATATACCTAAGTTCACTTATAAGCTTAAGAACAATATGTAAAATAACTATATATGTAGCTTTATGATATATGACGATTACATAAACTTCTTTAGAGTCAAATAATTATCTTCAATTTTATTTGAATGTTATAAATTGGCTCTGATTAGATATGGGCATTAAACACGGTATATGTTTAGTCTAAACTTATACCTGCACTTGCCATAAAGTTATAATCACCCTTCCACTATATATGAAAAAAACCAAAACCAAATATACAAATAAAAGAGGTTAACCAAGGAACCCTAATGAACTTTCTATTTATACTAGAAAGTTATAAAACAAAGTGTAAGGTTTTTAATACTTGAGGGGTGATGGTGTAAATATTACCACAGGGACTGAAAACGTAACTTTTGTTAAATAATGGTTCGGGGCTCGTTTAAGCCACTTAACGGATGATTCAAAACACGAAACTTGAGCCATTGCGTTCAAAATGATTTTCCATGAAAGTGAGTATTTACATGACTAGTACTTTATAAATGTTTTATAAAATTTATTTAAATGTTTATTATTTATTTGTGTAGCCATCGGGTATCACGGGCAAGCTTTGTCCGTAAAATGAACTTTAACTTGAATATTCACGTTTTTAATAAACGTTTCTGAATAATATGATAAATAATTTATTAAATATTTTTATTTAATAAAAAGTGATAATTAAATATAATTTAATTATTTTTGTGTCGGTACGCGTTGTTCTTGTTTCTAAAATTTTGCGAGGGTATTTCAGTCATTTTCTGCTTGTTTTCGGGTCTCGGGCAAAACTGAAAAGTTGTCCGGAATATCGTTTTACATCAAATTGCTTTAGAGTCCGGGTCATGAAAACGTGATTTAGCAGGTCGTTTTTGATAAGTCAACTTAGGAATAACATATATATCTTCTCGTTTTCAAGTCAAATAAGTAAGATAAATAAATTTGCACATGAGAGATATGTAATAATAAATATGATTTATTATTCATATATGTTCCAAAAAATTACCGGTTATGCGGTAATCGTTTTTATGTGACAATAAAAGATCAAAAGTCAAAAAGTCAAGTCAGACCCAAAAAGTCAAAGGATAAATTAGTCATTTAAAATTCTGAAAATTGCCGGTTGTTACACCATTCGAGACACTTTATGGTCGAAAGTGCCTATCACCTGTCTACTGGGCCGAAGTTGGAGATGTCCAACTCACAGGACCAGAGATAATCCATGAAACCACCGAAAAGATAGTACAAATTCGACAATGCTTGCAAGCTGCAAGAGATCGGCAAAGGAGTTACGCAAATGTAAGGCGAAAGCCTTTAGAATTCCAAGTTGGAGATCGTGTTATGTTGAAAGTGTCACCTCGAAAAGGTGTCATCCGATTTGAAAAGAGAGGAAAGCTTAATCCCCGGTACATTGGGCAATTCAAGATCCTTGATAGGGTCGGCCCAGTGGCATACAAACTTGAGCTTCCTGAAGAACTCAGTAAGTTCCACAGTACCTTTCATGTTTCTAATTTAAAGAAGTGCCTATTTGACGAAACCCTCATCATTCCAATGAAAGAGCTTCGACTTGATGACAAACTCAACTTTGTGGAAGAACACATAGAGATCATGGACCGAGAAGTCAAACAACTGAAACGAAGTTGTATCCTTATAGTGAAAGTAAGATGGAACTCTAAAAGAGGACCATAATTCACGTGGGAACGCGAAGATCAAATTCGTGCCAAATATCCACATCTATTTCCAAACATCACTCCAACATCCAACTAAATCTCGGGACGAGATTTCTTTAAGGTTGGGAGACTATAACAACCCATAATTTTCCTCAATGTAATTTTCCACCTATTGTATCAAATATAACCATTTTCACGAAAATATTTTTGTTTTATTCCATCCATTATGTAACGTAACTTACATTTCCAAAGTAAACGAGCTCACACACCTACCAATGCCAATTCCATCAACGTTTATATCTAGTAAACGTTATAATATGTCAAGTAATATGTTCTAATAACTATTTTTACCACATACATTATCTATTTAACGAACCATCCATAACGTTTATTATAAAACGGACTTTATACGTTAACGTTTATATCAAAACCCCGTCTACATAATGTTTCCATACAATACAAATGTACAAACTTATAAGGTATATGTACAAGTTTCCAATGCATAAATTTCGAGCTACTTTTCCCTCCAAATATCTAAACCATGAGTACTACTTCTTAAGCCCGATTTACAAGCCTTTTAAACACCATTTTGCACTACACTTTCCCTCTACAGCTCCACCCCATACTCGGCTTATCCTAAACCAACCCTAATCTGAAACCCTAATAAACCCGACAACACCTTAACTAGCTCGATTCAAACCAAACCGAGCCTAGGATTAGTTGCTAACCAACAACCTCCCTCCACTATGAGTCACCACCATTGTGCCCCAAGTTAAACACCTCATCACCACCTAGTCACCCTCCTTTCACCACCATGTCGACACCTCACCACCACCTTGTCACCACCTTGGTGATTCGAACCCTCACCACCACCATACACCTTACTAAGCTAGAAACCTAGCTTCTATTAGTCACCATACATGCTAAAGCTACAAAGACTTGGCCACCACTCCTTCCTTTCCTTATAAATACTCAAAACACATACACATTTCCACAACTCACCACTAAATTAAGCACATACTCAAAATGATGGATTAGTCAAGCCATAGAAGAGAAGAAAGCAAGGTTTAAGCTAAGTAAAAGCCAAGTTATAGGAAGAAAAGGGGTTCTTGATTCATCTCCAAGGTTTTTGATCCATATCCAACCATTTCGAATCGTATTAAGCTCTAGTAAGTCTTACAACTTGTTCAATAAGCTCCTAACATGTTTTAGATCATATATAAGCTTTGTTCTAGCCTCTTGTGCAAGCAAAACCATTTTGGAAATTCTTAAACCAAGCCGAACCCTAAAACGACCCATTTTGAAACCCTAATCCATGCGAACTCCATTAATAAGCCAGCTTAAGCTTATTCTGATCTTAATAAGCTCCTATGCACCTTTTATAATCTCATGAAATAAGCTTTTAAACCATAAGCCTACACGTTTGGTTTTCCTAAACCAAACGCACCCTTAAAACCCTAAAAACCATTTTTGTAAACCCTAATAGCTATAAGCTATAAGCTGAACCTAAAAGTTATTCCAATAAGCTACTTTGTCATTTCTATAAGCTTAGAAACAAAACCTAAAAGCTATAATCTTTCGGGTTATGATTTCAAAACCAAACGTACACTTTTTGAGTTTTCGAGCTTATAAGCTCATTTCATAAGCTTTAAGCTTGTAAATCCAACTTATTTTAGCTTATAGTAATAAGCTAAATGCCGTAAATCGATTTCGAAATTAAAAACATGACGTAAACGAATTTGGACTAAAAACGTAAATCGTGTTATGTATGAGGGGTATATATTGTAACTTTTGAAACTATTTAACTTTTGGGCCAAAAATGTAATTAACCTAAACTTAAAACCACAAGGACCTGTTTTGCCAACTTTCTAAAATAGGGTTAAAATATATAAAATTATATAAAGGGTTTAAAATTGTAAAATAATATATACCAAGGGTATATATTGCCATTTTTGAATTCTTAAGGTTATAAAATGTAATATTTTTATATTAAATAATGAAAATATATTTAAACATTATAAGACTTGATTTTATTTAAAACCTGACACATTTACCGTTTCATTCATCGATCGAAACATATAAAAATAATTATGTTATATATTTAACATAATTTATCATCTACTAGCTTTTGAAGAAACTTAAAAAGATAAAATCTTATCATTTAAACTATAACGTATCACGTTACTAGGGAATTTCATGTGAGGGGCTTTCATTTGGGTAGACGTTTTGACGAGTTGCTGGATTTACGATTTAAAGTGTCCTAGCTCCTCAAACGTTTACTACATGACCTCTGGATTATGATAGCCCGAACAGTGATATGATATTTTCACAAGTTAATAAACCAAATTAATATTTACGTTAAACTTTATGAAATAAAGTTTTGAAATATAAAACTAAGACTTGACATATTACCCCAGGTTGCGTGACGAAGCCGTTTATTTCCATTTGAGTCACTTTTGACGTCAATCAGATTTCCCTGTTAAGGTGAGTTCATAGTCCCACCTTTATATGTTTTTCCAAACCCCGTGGGGTAAAAATGAATTTATAAACAAGCATGTTCTCACCCCAAAAATATATGTAAAACCAGTAAAACATGGGGCTATAAACTCACCTCGATGTTGTAGAACGATTGGCAGAACTGCACATATTAAGCACAGCACAAACGGAAAACCGGAATGGCTCGATCAAGAAGTTGCGGTTTATCTTAACGGCTAAGACCCACTAGCCTAGGATAATGTATTTGGGTTTTCCGATGGATGGTTACATCAACGTAACACGTTGATAAAAGATTTAGATTTAAAGTTGTAATAGTTTGGTGGTTGGTTAAATAAAATAAATCGAAGAGTAAACGCAGAGTATGTAATATATTCCGTATATATTACATATGAAAAATAACAATTATATAACTCATACCGTGAATTATATAACAAAGATAAATAATCCAAAGATTTATATGAAGTATATAATACTTTGCAAGTATTATATAAAAGAAGCAGTAAATAATTAAAACTAAATAGTTCGAACAAACTGATTCAAAAATCACCAATTTAATTATAATCGTTCTTGCAAATAAAGAACAAAGTACGTTTAAATTTCGAGTATAGTAAACTGTTTTCAAGCTTTTACAAAAGTTATGGACTTTATTCTCTAGTCAGGAATATAAAAATAATCTTTTATAATTTAGCATTTCCGGGGGGGGCCGTTCTTGACGGGTTATAGCTAAAATAGTTGTCTCATTGTAAAAGTATAGTTTTTGTTCGTTTGTCGGGTATTGTATAATACAATTAAATATCTTAAAACTATATAACTTCGTCCTTTTAAATATCGGTTTCTTAAATAATAGAAATTATAATAAAAATTTCTTAAGTATAGTAGTTTATGATATTTTTCCGCATAATCTATTTCGTTTATAAGACGTTCCCTTATTTTATAAAACTACAATGTTTTTCCTCTAATAATCAATCAACATTGCAAACACCCAGCGCGTTTTGTAATATAAATATATATATATATATATATATATATATATATATATATATATTTACATATTTATCTAAACGAGATCGAATATGAAACAAAATAATAATATAGCACATTTATTTAACCATTTTATACCACCATTATATCCGGTTTTATATTTATAAATTCTACGATATATTTATTTGTCGATTTATATAAACCAAATGCACCCTTGTTGTTTTCTGCTAACCCAAACGCACCCTTACAGTGTTTCTTCTTCTTCCTTTTCTCTGCTCACTCCAAAACACACCCCATAGTGGTTTCCTGCTCACCCAAACACACCCCTAAGATATTTCTGTTAAACCAAACGCACTCCTTGGTGCTTCTCTTAAACCAAACGCACCCTTTATGGCTGTTAACAGCAAACCAAACGCACCCTAAAGCTAGTGAACCTAGATTCAAACACCCCTATACGATTATTACAACCCAAACACAAAAACCCTTTGTGCTTTATGATAACCCAACCGCAACCCTTTGGGTTTGTTTCCCAACCAAACGCACCGCTAGTGTTAAATGACAGAACTAAACGCAAGCCGTTGTGGGTGTTAATCACAACAAATGCAACACCCTTTGGTGGGTATTACAACACACCAAACGCAAACCTTTCTGATGAAAAACCAAACGAGACCAGCGCATACCCTTGTTGGTGACTCTCTCAAACCCAACGCACGCCCTAGTGGTGCTTTTATCAAAAACCTGAACGCAACCCTATGTTGTTAATAAACCACACGCACCCTTTTAGTGCGACTCGAGAAACCACAACGCAACCCTTGTGGGTGGCGGCTGGAGGTGGTGGTGCGGAGGTGACGAGGTGAGGATGGTGTTGACGGTGAGGGTGACGTGGCTGTGGTAGTGGTTTCGGTGGGGATAGCGGCGGCTGTGGGTGATGTCGTGATGATGTTGATGATGATGTCGCGATGATGATGACGGTGGTGCGATGATGATGATGATGTCGTGATGATGATGATGTCTTGATTGATTATGATGGTGCGATGGTGATACTAACGACCGGCTGAGCCGCGAATGGGGTATAGATCGGAGGTTAGGATCTACATCTTTTATATTTTTGGGTGGCGGTCGCCGCCGGCGACGGTGGCCGAAAGTTGGCCGAAGATGATGGCGGCGGCGGTGGGAACTCGCCGGAAAAGAGAGAGCATGTGTGTGTGTGTTATCTTTATAAAAAAAATGTGGAAATGTTATATATATATATATATATATAATGATATATATATAAATATTATATAATATACAATATATATATAATATAATATATATATGAACAAAGTTATAAAACCATGGTGGTCAAGTCACAAGTATTTAGGGTTAATTGTGATAAAAGTTTTCCACAGGTGAACAAAAGTGCACATTTATGTGTAATAAAGGTTTCGGGACTCGTTTGGACTAGTTAATGAATGATTCATAACACGAAACTTGCGCCATTGCGTTCCAAATAATTTTTCCCATAAAAACGAGTATTCACTCGACTAATTTTCATAAACGTTTTATAAAATTTATTTAAAACGTTTATTATTTATTTGTATATTACTGATAAACTTTGTCCGTAAAATGATCTTTTACTTGAATATTTGCGTCTTTAACAAACGTTACTGAATAAAATGATAACTAATTTATTAAATATTTTTATTTAATAAAAAGTGTTAATTAAATATAATTTAATTATTTTCATGTCGGTACGCGTTGTTCTTGTTTCTAAAATCTTGCGAGGGTATTTAGATCATTTTCTGCTTGTTTCCGGGTCTCGGGCAAAACTAAAAAGTTGTCCGGAATGTCGTTTTACATCAAATTGCTTTAGAGTCCGAGTCGTGAAAACGTGATTTAGCAGGTCGTTTTTGATAATTCAACTTAGAAATAACATATATCTTTATCCTTTTCAAGTCGAATAAGTTAAAAATAACTTTGCACATGAGAGATATGTAATAATAAATATGATTTATTATTTAAATATGTTCCGAAAAATTACCGGTTACGCGGTAATCGTTTTATGTGACAATAGAAGATCAAAAGTCAAAAAGTCAAGTCGGACCCGAAAAGTCAAAGAGTAAATTAGTCATTTAAAATTTCAAAAATTGCCGGTTGTTACATAAAGTGTTGTTTTAGGATAAGTCGGCTAAATATAAATTTAAAACTTGGTAATCATTAAATTGAACCTACACGATAGCACATCAAGTTTTTGGCGCTGTTGTCTGGGAGTGAAGTTGTTTAATTCTTATTTTATTAATATTTTTTTGTTTAGTGTAACTTAGATTAATTTGCATATTTGTGTGTGTTTGTTTTGTGTGTTTGATTGTCTGCATTGTATATTTTTGCATATTGTGTGTTTGTGTGTTTTTCTGCATTATTCAAAGTACGCTATAAAAAATTTCAAACCAATACGGCGTATCCATCCTTTTGGATACGGCGTATAATTTTTTTTAAACTAATACAACGTATTTGACTCTATCATCAATACGGCATATTCAGTTTACTGTATACGGCGTATTAAGCTATTTGACAGATTTCTTTCCTAGAAATTTTATTACAAGTTAAAATGGACGACCCCAGCATTACTATGGAAGAGTATACCAGGCTTGAGGAAGAAAAAGCTCATAGGCGTGGTAAGGTGTATAACTGGGAAACTGCTACGTATGGTAAGATCTGGGATAATGAAGACATTCACGACCTCAGATCTGTTGAAACTGAATTCCCAACTATAGTCTTTAACGAAATGTTAACATCTGAAACAGCACTCTCGTGTGAGCCTACGGTAAGTTCTCTTAACAACGATGAAATTAACTTTAGAATATCGTTTGACGAATCCGACGATGAAGATTGCACGGTAATTTTTGACAAATTCATTTTCTTACAAAATAATTTCTGTCAACAATTTAAAAACGGATTCAAAAAATGATAATGATAAAGTCAATATGCCTTTGCTTTCATCACCCAAGCCTACGATCAGTTGTTTTGACGATTTAGACTTCTTTAAAGATTTTGAGAATGAATTTCCAGCTATTGTTTACAATGATGCTCAAACGTCTATGTCAAATTTATTAACTGAACCGATTTTAAACCCTCAACATATCGATGAATTTAATCTGAAAGATGAAACACCATTGTCCGAATATGATGAAGAGGAACAAAACATTATAAGCTTTAATGATTTATTTCCTTTTAACGTAATTTATTCCGATGAATTAAAAACGGATACAGACAATGATAATGATAAAGTCGATATTGAACACTCTTCGGAGGATTTATTTGTCAAACCATTACCTGATTTAATAAAAACCGATGTTGGTGCCTATGCACATGGGTCAAATAAGCTCTCAGAAACAAGTCATGATGCATCTAATAAATTTTTCAAAACTGAAACTTTTATCAAGGGATTAAATTTTAATATCATGATTTAGAATCATCTTAACAAAGGGATGTCATTCATTTTCCTAATCAAGAATTTGTATGTGCCATTTGGCATCCCGTTCGACCCCAAATTGTTTTATAAGGATGGGATTAAATTGGGGCAAGTCTAACTTAAAGACTTTTCTGTAAACAAAAGTGCTTGCCGGGAGACAACCCGGAATTTATTTTTCTGTTATCAAGTCTGTCTTCCCAGACTGTCTATACGGCGTATCCAACCCCCATGGATACGGCGTATTGACTATCTGGACGTTATCCAGTCTTTATTTCCAGCACAGTCTATAGGACGTATTCGATACAGGTATCAATAAGGTGTATCCTGGTGTATGGATACGGCATATCGACTTTCTGTACAGTTTTAGGTATTTATTTCGATTCTAACCAAACGAATACACGGAGATAGAATTGCATTTGTTTTCTGAGAATTTATACAGGACCTCGTGAAGGGAAATCGAAGAATGTTGGTGGAGAATTTACAAATCTGGAAATCTTGAAGTGTTGGAGTCTTGAAACCTCAAGACGGCTGTTCAACACAAATTATTGCTCAATAAATCTACATGAATCATAGAATAATGCATAGCGGAAATAACATAATGAACAAAGTTATTTCAACAAGGTTTTTCATTCATATTATTCACTATTCTCCTAATTCTAGAAGATCAATTCTAGAACGATTACTCTAACTAGTAACAGGATCAATGACACATTGATCTTGGGCTACACCAAACAAAATCTAGGCGTTCTAACATTAGGACCATACACCTAGATACACACAGACACATACTTATTCTGGTGTTTACATCTTTACTCACATCTACACCTACACGCCTGATCCTCCTTTTATAACGTAAGGAGTCAAGGTTTACAAAAGATAAGAATTAGAAAAACAAATAAATCTTTTAAACTTTAAGATTTATATTCTAAATCTTTCTATTGATAAAGGAGTTTTCTAGAATCTTCAAACATCTTCAATCTTTTAAGAATCTCTAGCTTTGTATTAATGTTCCTTTGTTTCATTTTTTATCACTTTTGTCTCATCAAATCCAAGAATCCCAACCAATCTTCCTTATTTGATGCTGACAAAACAAACAAAGTCGTCGTACGAACTCATTATAAAGCAAAAAGCTACCCTGAGTAAGTGTGCATCATCTCCTTGAATGAAACAAAATCTTCTTAATTCAGACTTCCTTTGTAACATGCCACACCAAGAATCTATAAGTTGCAACCTGTTAATATTTCTTCCCCTTTTTGTCATAATCCAATAGGGGGACATAAGAATGTAAGCATTTTATTACATCCACTTGAAACCCAATATCACCACTAACCTAAACATTTCCACATGACTTGAATTACCCTCCTATGGACGTTATAATCAGAATAAAGAATCCATGTATGAGAAATCTAACTAGCAGTAGTAATAATGACTTAGCAGTAGTAAAAACTTACATCAATGATGCATGTTAAAATGGTTAAAACTTTTTACATACACTCCCTTTAAACCCATTGTTAACCATTTTTTTGAATCCTTCAATTTTGTATTGATCTATGTAATGATTATTATTGAATAAAACTAAAATACCGAACTTGTATGATGAAGTTAGTAACAACCTAAACTGGTGTCTTATATCTTGTGATATCAATGTGACGTCAAACTTATACCCAGACAAAATATAAGTAGATGCATCCTCTTGACAAAATCCTCATCATCTAAGAGACCATAACAAAGTGATAGCAAAATGTGGTATTGAAGTATCATAAAAGTTTGCTAGAATCCACACCTTTCTAGATTCGTCAGTCTTCGTCACTCTATTGAAAAACACAAACAAGTTTATCTTTAAAAACGTTGTAAAGCGTTTAAGTTATGATAAAAACACGCATCCGAAAATCTCCACTTCAACTTTAAATAAGCAATAAACAATCTTCTTCGTAATCAATTAATCTAATAAATATGAGCCTTTTACCCATTAAAGAACATTTAAACCAAAAAAAATGCTTTTACCCGTATCTGTTAATGCTAACAGCAGTAAAAACACCTCTTTCTGTCCGAATCGATGAACTAACAGTTTTAAACTATGGCGAAGCAGTAGAATCTTTCTTCGAGCAGTATTACTGTTTCAATTTAGATCCCAAGCAGTAGTAATACTTCAAATCCAACAGTATTAACCCTTACTACTATTTTCACACTACTTGGAGCTTTTAATCCTAAACGGGAAGATTATTCATCAATTTACTACTGTGCATCATTAATAAATCTCCAATCATCAGTAATAACATGTAAGTCAATATAATAATAAAACTTTCCTTAATGAGCATCAATCACCTCCTTTGAACAGATTACTTCTTGTCATAGCAGCATTCCTATATATTACAAGTAGCTAAGCAGTAACCTTGTAACCAACAGTGCCATATTTTATGGACAACAATATTACAAAATCAAACCCTAGCCAACATCATGTTTATATAGCAACATTAGTTCTATATGGGCTGGCATTTAAAAATCATGAACAGCAGCATCAACAAAAACCAAACATGTTGACCACTTGTTGTATATTAAATCTGCCTTTTTCATATAACTTCAACTATGCTTTTATTCTCATTCAATCATGCCAAGCTTGCATTAATACACGCACGAAATACTTTATGGGAACTAAATACATAACCTTTTAAAAACATATCTCTATCTTTTCCAAATATGTGAATCAAAAATTTCTTTTTCATTTGTTTTAAAAAACCAACACGCAACAACTAGTCTTCCATCTACATACCATACACAAGCTTGCTTTAACACCTCAATCACAAAACAGACAACAGATTCCATGCTTACTCAACCTGTTCCAGTAGAAACCCTAGTAGTGGTAATCAATAACAATAGTAACTGCTTTTAAAACCAACAGTCGTAATTCATTAAATCTGACAGTACTAACTTCTTGTATTCTCTGTTAATCTAAGCCGGCTGTATAAATAACACGAACCTCAGCAAGAAACATACTTCTTGATCGAAACAACAGCACAAGTGTTTATAATAGGAACAAACAGAACCCTTAAACTTAGGGTTTTCATATCAATAACGAATCCTATCCCTAATTTGCAAGTCACCAGCAGATCTTTAACATTCAAACAATAAACCATGTTGCTACAGCAGCAAATCTTTGTACCATATAATTGAATGAATTCATGTTACCTGTATAGATGACGAATACAAAAAACTTTATTATAACACACTTGCTGTGGACCCCATGGAAGTCGAAAACCCTGCTGGTACTACATTCTTTCTTGCTTAAAGAACTTAGGGTTTGTTGAGAACCCTAATATTACTGAATATTCGTTGCTGCCAAAAACCATAACCACGAAGACCATACATTTTATTTTATTTGTCTAAGGTTTGTTACAAACCCTAGTTCTAGCGAATTTACCAAAAAATAGAAAACAACCAGAAAACCTTCTTTTCTTCAAACCAGAACCTTGTATCCTAGATATCACGAGCCACATTGCTCTGATACCAATTGTTAAGTCTAAAGAATCTTTGTAAGTTCAGATTGTTTAGATTCTTATCTAGGATTAAAACAATGAATATACTTATGCTCGTGGAAATAGCATAATGAACAAAGTTATTTCAATAAGGTTTTTCATTCATATTATTCACTAAATTCCCACATTTAGATGATAATTCCTAGAAACGATCTACTCTAATAGTAACATGGATCAATAAACAAATTGAATCTTGAAGGCTAATGTAAACATCCCTTTATACATATAGCAGGGAGCAATCTGGGGATTACTTCAGGTTACAACAGGTCTAATCATAGAAAACAAATCAAAACGAGTCGATTTATGAAAAATAAGTTAATCATTCATTATATCTTCAAGAGTTTTTACAAACGAGAGGTACCCAAAAAAAATTATACAATAAGTTTGAATGATACGGTTTTTCCATCATCATGTCCTCGCCACTCCGTGCCAATAGTTACTCTGATATAAAAAACATGCTACAAATGTCAACACAAAGGATTGAGTGAAATCAATGGGTTTAAGTAATCTAATTTGAATGCAAAATGCAATATTTGGGTTACGTTGATATACACCAGTATTGAAAACATAATATTTATTGCAATTAGCTCATGAATCCGAAGCATAGGTATGGTGCACCGTTATAGCCCTGCGGGGACCTTTGCCAAATACCCGCGTAATTTCTACTGATGTGCAATTTGGGTATCGTTACTGGATCCACCAACGGGGCGTCAACACATAGATCTATTCATCATTAGCTTACTACGCGCGAGTAAATTAAGGTTCATGATTTATGGGGATTAAAGGCCTACCGTTACTTAGGCAATAGTAACTTGAAATAGCATACATAATAATTGCATTCTGTTATATAGCATGTATCCCTCTCGCATGTTTATAAAAAAGATTGGAATGCGAGGCTATGAAACTCACCTGTAAATAGTTATAGGGGAAATTGATAGCTAATGTATAGGGATGAAAAGCTAACGCTTCTACCACGGCATCACAGAAACCTGGGGTTTAATATATGGCAGTCTTAGTTAGATTGTATAGATAAGTTTTTGGGATTCTCGATGTTGGTTTTGATATAAAATATTCTAACACGGTTCGGGTCCATCATTAGTTTAGAAGTAATTCAGTAAAGTTTGTGGAGCTAGGGACTTTTAAATCGGTAAACCAAAACTTCATGGGACATACGTAATACAAGATGAATCTCTCTTAATATGAAGCTCCTAGTATTGTGGTATGATATGGGGAATCCGGGACATGATTTATGAACGCACATCGATTGATGATTGTTATAAGGATTAGAACAGAAGCAGTTTTTAAGGCATTTTATTCAATATCTAGAGATGTTAATCACGAGGGCGTAATTAAAAGTATGTCTGATAATGTTTGAATATGATTTTATACTTTTTCAAAATGTTACATTTTAGACCCTGGGTTTGGAAAATTGCAAGTAGACCCCTAGGGTTTGCATTTTTATGACTTTGGTCCTTCAACTTTTATTGATATACCAAGTAAACCTTGTACTTTAAAAAGTGACATAATAGGACCCATATAGTTATGGAATTTGATAAATGAACTTTTAGTCCTTTTAGTTATAAAGTTTCTGAAATTTCGATATATACCTTTGCACACTGGATTCATAATTACAAAACATGTCCAAAATTGCCATTGCAAGCTTAATTTAAAAATTTTCAATAGTCTTTATAAGTTATAAATAAGAACTTTAAATATGAAGCATTTAAACACAAGCACAAGTTTAATTTAACGAATTCGTTAAGCTAAAAGGTAAACGGAGATTCAAATTAGGGATTTCAAAATCGAAAACGCTGCGGTTTCTAAGTCAAATTCTCTTACATTCTACAATAGTACTTATTTGAACATTTATACATAGCTTATTAGGATATAGGTTATTAACACAATTTTCAAGTTAACCATAGTTTAAGTAAAAACATGAAATAGGGCTTTCGGGTGTACGGGTTTTGAATTCAAAAAAAGCATAAACACTTAGGTTTTTGAGTTTCAAAGCTTTAATTTATCTATTTAACAAGATAATATTGAAACATTATAACATTCCATGAGCAGAATAAAGCTTAGAGAACCTGGTTTGAGCTTATATGCTTGGAATCGGGTCAGAATCAGGACTTTGGCTTGTTATGCCCTAGAATAACGATCTGGGCTTCGTTTCTTGTTTCTTTTGCTGCCTTTCTGTACTTTGAGACTTCTTAAGAAAAAATGACACAAGGGATGGCTTCTATTTATACTTAGGAAGGGTAATAGGAGGGGATATAGAGGAGGAAGTGGGGATGAAAGAAAAATGAACAAAGAAGGCTTCTATTTATACTTGTGCAAGTTCAAGAGGGAGTAAGCAAGCTCTATCTCTAGTCTAGACACATGTACAAGCTAGGATTGAAGGTGTTTGGAAGCTAGAAAAGTCCAATGGTGGAGGGTCTAGAAAAACTAGTTGCAGGATGTGCTTCCTTCCTTGCTACCGCGGTGAAGAGAAGAAAAACAAAGGCACTGGTGCCATCATTCATGACTATGGGAGTGGTCAAAGATGCTGGGTAAGATGCTATAAGAGTTAGCTAGGTTATTTGAGGTGGTCTTTGACACAATTGGTGAGAGTTTAAGTGGGTCAAAATGAAGTTAGGAAAGGGTGCGGTTAGTTTTGGGATCGACATGGATTTCAAGAGTCTTATCCACTGGTCACATGTGTTTATAATGATTAATGATAGATGAAATAGGGTTGTTAAGGTCTGGTATTAAAGTTGAAAATATTAGCAATTGGCTTGGGTTAAACGGATTTAGACTTGGAAGAAAACGACGGTCACGGGTTCAATTAGGGCTCGTTACGGGTTTTTTCTTGACTTTTAGGTTTTCTTTCTTTGTAAATTGGGTCAAGGATTGATGGATTATTGATCCTATGTTAGTATAATTAAGGATAAATTTATATAATTGATGGTGGTTTGTTAAGTTTTAAAAAGGGGGGGTATTAGAAAATGAATAATGGGTCAAATGATCATTAGGGCATAATTAGGGTTTTCTGGATTCGATAAGGTTTCTAGACTTTGATTTCTTGCCATTGCAAGTTAATAATAGATACTGATTTGTAACATATTTTATGAGTTTAGAATGGCCCTTGGATGGTTATTTGGGATTAGAATGGTTTAAAACGAGTTAAACGGGTACATGAACCAATTAGGTAATTTAGGGTTTCCTGGTAATGTTTTACGTTAAAGTGAACAGTAAAATGATGAAGTAATGATGGAAATAAATGAGTGAATAGGATTGCATATGATTTGTAAAATAAGTTTTTAAAACTTATTGAGTGTTGGTTTGGGGTTTACAATGGAATAAAATCAAGATATGTCAATGGTTAAAAAACTAGCTAGTTTCGGTTTAGGTTTTTGAATTAGCGGTTTTGAGGGTAAAAGATGTATGAACGCTTCATGAATAGTATATTTAGGGTTTTAGATCTTGTAAAATGAGTGTAGTAACTTGCTTAAGTGGTGGTGAAGAAATTAGAATGAAAACGGAGGTAAAACGGCTATTTTAGAGATCATGCTTAATGACTTGTACATTGAGCTTTTAGAGATTTGTACTTTGACTTGAAGAGATTTTATATTTCAAATGAGATATCATATTACTTGTACATATGCTTTAGTAGCTTGTGCATTCACTTTAGGGGTTAACCCTTCCATGAGATTAGGGTTTAGGGCATCCGATAATGGTTTAAAGCCCGTTTTGATATGATGTTGCAAATGGTACCTTTTAGGAAGAATGTACCTTGTAATAATGATATTATGATATTGCACTTGATTTTATGTTATGATGTGCTTCTTGACATATATTAAGGATTAGGATGCCCTACGTAGGTTGTCCGAGTCCGTTAAAACTTGAGTTATTTTAAGGTTTTATAGCTATTGAAGATATTGGCAAAGTATTGTAATGTCAATAAAGCGAAAATTTCCCTAAAAAAGGTGGTGAGTTCATATATAACTATAGATTGTACATCATCTAACTTACTAGTGGATATTTATATTATGAAAATTATGGGTTTTGTTATAGTCTTTCACCCCTTACAGAAATCTCGTCCTGAGATTTAATTAAATTGAAGTGATGATTTGAAAATAGATTAGGCTATTGGCACGAATTTGTCTTCGCTGTATTTTCCCATGTAATAATTCTGCGTCCTCTTTTTAGCCTTCCATCGTACTTTTGATTTTAGGGCAAATACATTTCGCTTGAGTTGCTTGTCTCTCGGGTCCATTACTTACACTGGTTCTTTTACAAAAGTTGAGCTTGTCGTCGAGTTGAAGTTCTTTCATTGGAATAACGAGAGATTCGTCAGATAAGCACTTCTTGATATTAGAAACGTGGAAAGTATTGTAGATACTACTAAGCTCTTCAGGAAGCTCTAGTTTGTATGCCACTGGGCCAATTCGTTCAAGAATTTTGAATGGTCCAATGTATCATGGATTAAGCTTTCCTCGTTTTCCTGATAATCCGAAAGTACCTTGCGAGGTGATTACTTTCAACATGACACGATCACCAACTTGAAATTTAAAGGCTCTTCACCTTACATTGGCGTACTTCATTAACCGATTCAAGCGCCTTACACGCGTTGACGACTTTTGTACGATCTTTTCCGTTGGATTTCTTGAATTAATTTCTGGTCCTGAGAGTTGAGATCTCAAACTTCAGGTCAGCAAATGGTGATCTAACTTACATCCATTAAAGTGCTATTTATTTCGGAAAACCGGAGTGCCTTGATATGGCATGATAACTGTTTGTTGTACGAAAATTCTACCAATAGGCAATGTTTATCACATCCTTTTCAGAAATCTCGACACAAAAACTCGTAGCATGTCTACGAGTGTTTGGATGTTCTTTCACTTTGTCCATTGGTTTCGGGGAGGATTTTTATGATGCTGTACTATGACTAGTTGAGTCCTAAATCATTTTGTTATGTGGCATGCCGGAATTCTGGATGTGAAATGACTGTCACGATCCGAGATGATAGAGATTGGTACGCCATGTCGAGAGACTATTTCTTAATGTATAATCTTGTAAGAGTTTCCATACTATCAGTTGCTCGAATGGGAATGAAATGCGCTGATTTTGGTAAGACGATTCGACAATGTCCCGGATGGATTCATGTGCCGGTTGAGGTTTTGGGTAGAGCTTTGTGACGAAATCCATGATTTATCCTTTCCCATTTCCCACTTAGGACTTTCAGTTGTACAATAAACCGGATGGCTTTTTGGACATTCTGCTTTAAATCTAGAAAAAGTCAAAAACATGCTAAACATATTTGCGATGATTGCTTTCTGTTAGGCCACCAATAGAGGTTTCTTTTATCATGGTACATTTATTAGGACCTCGGGTGAATAGAATATTGGATTTAATGGAGATCGAGCTCGATTAAGTCTCTTTAAACCGCCAAAAAGTGGAAACAGCTTCGGTTTTGATACATGAGGTCCATTAGGACCAAAAATTTAAACGATTTGTCCATTCTAGTAGCGTTTTCATTTTTGACATTTCTTCTTCTTGAGGGCTTCTTTTTGGGCTTTTCGAGGATTTTGATATGGTAAATTTATGGATGAACGGTTAAGATTAATGCTCTGACTCGGAGGGGTTTGATTCGTTTCTTTCAACCTTTAAGGCATTGCACAACATTTGGCCTCTGTACGGGATGATAAAAATTTAACAATCATAATCTGGGCGAGTAGTTTCTAACCCATAGCGTTGCCTCTTATTCCAATTCTTTTTTGACGAAGATCATGTTGAAGGGCTTTTGTGATCAGTGAAAAATGTTACACTTTGTTACGTATAGATAGTGTCTCCAGATTTTAAGAGCGAATATTACTGCTCCTAATTCGAGATCGTGAGTAGTATAGTTTTCCTCATGAGGTTTGAGTTGTCGAGATGCATAAGCAATGACTTTTTCTCGTTGCATTAGTACAGCTCCTAACCCTTGAAGAGATGCATCACAGTAAACGACAAAATTATTGTTTCCTTTTCTTTTTTTTCGGTATGTATATTGGGTGCTTCACCAGAGTTTTTGTTTAAGGAGTTGAAAAGCTGATTCTTGTTCTTCGCCCCAGATATAATTCTTGTTTTTCTGGGTTAATTTAGTCAAAGGCTTTGCAATCTTTGAAAAACCTTCAAAAAAATCTTCGATTAATAAGCCAGCGAGTCCTTAGAATTGCGTACTTCTGTGGTTTTTGTAGAGGGAGTGTCCAATTCTAAATGTTCGCTGTTCGATTTTGGCAGGTCAACATGAGTCCTTGATTATCGATGAGATGACAAGAACATTACACGATATGTATCCAGAACTCACCATTTAGCGAAACTTGGCATACAAATTCTCTTTTCGGAAGTAATTCAGATTATATTTGAGATGACTCGCATGTTCTTCTCCGTTGCGAGAATTAGATAGATATCATCGATGAAACCAATTACAAATTATCCATTATAGGTTTACAAACACGCTCCTAAGATCCATGAATACAACAAGTGATTTGTTTAACAAATGGCATGACTTGAAATTTCATTAATGTACGTATCTCGGTCTGGAAAAAGCAGTCTGGAAATATTCTTCTTCCCTTACTCTCAGTTGATGATACTGATCTTAAGTCGGATTTTTTAAGAAAACGCTTGAACCTTGAAGTTGATCGAATAAGTCATCGATCCTGGGCAATGGGTAACGATTCTTTATAGTAAGTTTATTCAACTCTCGATAATCGATACACATTCTGAAAGATCCGTCTTTCTTTTTAACAAATAAGACAGGAGCTCCCCAAGGCGATGTACTTGGTCGGAATTGAAACTCGGTCGGTTTGTTTTGAGTTGGTTAGGATACTCCTGCATGTCTGGTAGGAGCTAATCTATAAGGTGTTCGAGTCTCGGTGCTTGCTCGGGGATTAAGTTGATTTGAAATTCTACTTGGCAAACGGGAGGGATACCAGGTAGATCTTCAGGAAAGGCATCTGGAATTTCTTTGACTACGGAAATGTCTTCGAGTCTCTTCTCGTCTGTTTTCTTTTTCCATAACCTGGATCATAAAAAATTGGCACCTTGGGATATATATATTTCGGTTTAAATAAGGATATATGAGGGATTTAGTCGAGTTCTTACTTCGATCACCCTCGAATGAATTAGAGTTATCACCCAAGTCTCGTCACAGAGAATTTCGGATGATTTTTGATAAACCAGTCCCCATACCAATGACTACGTCTAAACTACCAAGTTTAATTGGCATGAGATCGATTTCAAAAGGTTGATTTAGCAAAGTTAGAGTGCAGCCTTTAATAACAGTGTTTGTGCTTACTAAGTTTCGTTACGCATTTCATTATTATACCAAGGTAATCTATTGTAATTAGATGGCATATTTTGCATTAGAGGCAAGCGAAACGGATATAAAACTTCTATCAGTCGGAATCAATTAATACCTGGACTAAATGCTGATTTAGGAGGAAACATACCTGTAACGACGTTTGGGTCTTGTTGGTATTCTTATCTCTCGAGCATGTAGGCGCTTCCTGGCATTAATGTTGGTCTTTGGCACTGATTTGTGTAGTGTTCCTTTCTCACCACAGCGTCTGGCACACATTGTTATGGGAGTTGATTACTTCGGTGAATGGCTTCTTGCTTCGGCAGTTCTTGCTCAAGATGGCCCATTCTGTTGCAATTAATTAAACACCTACAGTAAGGGTCGGTGTGATGGTATTGGCACCTTTTACCAGAGGTGAGGATGTCGAATACCTACCGTTTTATGATATGAAAGGAACCAGCATAGGCTCTACCATCTTCTTGCAATCGGTTATCGTTGTCGACGATTATTGAAACATTTTTGGTGTTGCTGGTAGTTGTTGTTGCTGAGGGAGACTGTTGTGTTTGAAGTTCTTCTGTAGTAAACTTTCTTTTGTTTGTTCATCGGTACTTGCATTGGAGCATGCTTAGTTACTTGAGTCCATTAGCCTTGGGCTATGTTGATGGCTTCCTCTAAGTTTGAGGTTTAGAGGAAGAAAACAATTTCCTTTAATGCTACTTCGAGGTGGTAGACCTCGATCATAGCTTTCCAGCGTTTATCGTATGTTTGGCACCTGTTTGACATAGAACTATTAATTCTTGGAATTTCTTACATAAGGTTTAAGATCAATTCCCTTTACACCTTCAGATTGTAAAGTTCTTCTAACATCTTATGATCTCAGTCCGGTGGACAATACTTGTTACGTCAGAAGCTTTTTTAACTCAGTCCAGGTGATGATCGGCTTTGCTCTTATTTACCATCGGCTGTGATATGCATTTTCTACCAGGTAAGGCATTGTAGTTAACAGAGTACAGTAGCAAATGTTACTTTATTTTCTTCGGCACACCTGCTACGAGAGAATACTGATTCGGTTCGTTCAAACCAGCGAATAAGGCATACTGCTCCTTTCGTACCATTGAGATAGAAAGGTTGACAGGTGATAAACTCTTTGTAATTTCCCGTTTTCACTGCAGGAGTTCCAGTAAGATTGGTGTTCCTGTCGGGATTACTTGCCATTGTTGCAGCTTGAGCTTCTAGAGCCGTGGTGACACTGTCAGCAACTAGCTTTCTGATGGCGTCTTGAGTCATAGCCGGTGATTCTGATGTTGATGCTCCCTTTTTTTTTTTTCATTTTTGCGAGGCATTCTATCAACAAAAGATAACATGTAATAAGAATGATAGGAGTAATGCTCAAAATTTTTAAAGAGAAATACTCAATTTTAAACTTTAAGCATATTTAACAATAAAGATATTGAAGCTTTTGGTGGATATTAGGTTATGGGATAATGATACATTAATCGATGCATATGATAGATGAATGATGGATGAAGGATATGATGAAATAAATGAAGATGGCTGAATGATGAGATGCAATACAACATATGAATTTGAGGAAAAACATAGTGCTCCCACTTGATGTCAGGTGTACTCAGGAGTTATCTTAATTTAAAAAAAATCATATTGTGATTAAACTTAAGATCTCAGCTCCTAGATGCATGATCCAATCCACACGTGGATTCTATTATCTTGTATAATTGATAAAGACAATTTTAAACTCATAACTTTTTGATTACACACCGTCCTCGTAAAAGGTAATCATAAATAAAAGAGTTATAAAACTTAATTGTCATAAAACAAATATAGACTCATAACCCTTTTGATTACACATCGTCCTCGCAAGGTAATCATCAAGGAAAGAGTTATGATCATTAATTTTCCATATGTCAGATTCAAGGAAACTTGTACGATAATTAGTTATCTTTATATAATTAATGCGTGTAGAAAAGAAAGATTTAATCACAGTTAATTGCTTAAGTAAGATTAAAAAAACTCTTGTCATCCGTCAGGCATTAATGTGTATACAATTTTGTCCTTATGAGTCTTTCTTTAAAAGAAACTCATTATAACCTTTCAGTTTAACTGTTTGGTAAAAGATCAATCAAGCTCACAACATTAATTTGTCTTTTAAGGACTGTATCTTTTCATTTATATTTTTAAGATATTTATCAGATCCAAGATGTGATAATCTCATTTTATTAGTTTAGCAGGCTTATATAGCCCTCTAAACTTATATACCGTCAGCATTGATATTAAAATAAAATCATGTGATGAGGCATCCATCGGATTTTATTAAATGAGAGTTACATTATACTTGTTTGACATTTTCATATTAACCTTAGTATGAATTCACAAGTGATTTAGAAGGTAACGTATATTTGTTCTTGAATCATTATTCAAGATTTGTAAATGCTCCCACTTACTTTTGTAAGTAGAGATAATTCTCTAAATACTAAGTATTTAAGCAACAATAAATTGTTCTTAATTGGGAAACACAAAACACATATTAAGTTCTCATATCTAGTTTGTTAATAATTATGCATACATAGATTTTAACAAATTTCAGAACTTTAATCAAGACATAATGGGATTCCTTCCAAGAACCCTAATTAGGGTTTGTAGCAAAACCCTAATTCTTGTATCATGTAACACCCCCATTTTTACATATAGCAGCGGAAGCTAATCTGGGGTATTACTTCAAGGGTACAACAGTCATAATCATAGAAAACGAATCAAAAGAGTCATTTTTGAAAAATAAGTTATCATTTATTATTTCTTCAGAGTTTTTACAAACGTTAGAGGTTTCATAATCTAAAATACAACATTGAAAAGATAACGGTTTTTCCATCTTCGTGTCCTCAACACTACTCCGTGCCATTAGTTTCCCTTAGATAAAGACATGCTAAAAAGCAACACAAAGGTTGAGGTGAAATCATAGTTTACATTAATATAATTTGAATGCAAATGCGATAAATTTGGTTACATAGTAAACACCCCAGTATTTAAAACATAATTAATTATTAGCCATTGAAGCTCATGAAACCGATGCCTTAGTTATAAATGAAAATATTGGCCCTGCGGGCACCTTGCCAAAATACATCGCGTGATTTCTTCTAATATGTGCAATTGGTTTATCGTTACTGGATACACCAAGCGTGGAGTTCCAGCCCAAATAGATCTATTCACATCATCCGCGCTTACTACAGAGAGTAAATTAACGGTTCATATTATGGGACTTAAAGGCAAATCAGTTACTTAGCAAGAGTAATTGAAATAGCATTAGAAACAATTGCCATTCATGTTTATAGCATGTATATCTCTCTCGCGGGTTTATAAAAAGATTGAAATGCGAGGCTATGAACTCACCTGAACAGTTATAGGGAAATTGATAGCTAATGTATAGGGAATGAAGGTAACGGCTTCAACACGGCAATCACAGACAACCTGGGTTAATATATGGCAAGTCTTAGTTTGATTGTATATATAAGTTTTTGGATATCGATGTTGGTTTTGATATAAAAATTATCATAACACCGTTCAGGCCATCATAGATCAGAGTCTTTAGTAACGTTTGTTGGGACTAGGGCCACTTTAAATCGTAACCGCCAACAACACAGACAGAACGTAGTATCACGAAGAAACTACCTTAATATGAATCATCCTATTATTGTGGTATAATATGGATCCGATACATGAATTTGTTGAAAAGCACATCGATATTGAATGATATAAGTATTAGAACATAAGCAGTTTAAGCATTTTATCAAAATCGAGAGATGTTAAGCAAGAGAGCGTTAATTAAAGTATTTCTGTAATGTTTTGAATATGTTTTTACATTTTTTTTCAAAATGTTACATTTTAGACCCTAGGGTTTGGAAAACTGCAAGTAGACCCCTAGGGTTTGCATTTTTACGACTTTGGTCCTTTAAATTTTATTGATATACTAAGTAAACCTTATACTTCAAAAAGTGACATAATAGACCCCAATAGTTAATAAACTTTGATAAAATGACACTATAGTCCTTTAGTTATAAGTTTCAAATTTACGATATATACCCCTTGCATGGATATAATAATTACAAAACATTCCAAATTGCCATGCAAGCTTAATTTAACATTAAATAGTCTTTATAAGTTATAATAAACTAAAATATGAAGATTTAACACAACACAAGTTTAATTTAACGATTCGTTAAGCTAAAAGGTAAAACGGGTCAAATTAGGGTTTCAAAATGAAAACGCGCGGGTTTTAAGGTCAAATTCTCTTATAACTTATCAAAGTACTTATTTTAACATTATAATAGCTTATTAGGATAGGTTATAACAAAAGTTTACAAGTTTAACCCATAGTTTAAGTAAAAACATGAAATTAGGGTTTCGGGTGTACGATTTTGGATCAAAAAGGCATAACACTTAGGTTTTTGAGTTCAAAGCTTTATATTATGATTTTAGAAAGATCATATGAACATTATAACGTTACATGAGCAGAATATAAGCTTAGAGAACCTGGTTTGAGCTTATAGCTTGGAAACGGGTCAGAATCGGGACTTTCGGCTTCGTACGCCTAGAATAACGACTCTCGGGCTTCGTTTCTTGGTTTCTTTTGCTTCCTTTCTGTACTTGAGACTTCTTAAGATCTATTAGAATTCATATTGAGCAAGGAGTTGCTACTATGAAGGGTTATAGAGGAGGAAGTGGGGGATGAAGAAAAATGAACAAGGATGGCTTCTATTTATACTTGTGCAAGTTCAAGAGGAGTAAGCAAAGCTCTATCTCTGGTCTAGACACATGTACAAGCTAGGATTGAAGGTGTTGAAGCTAGAAATGCAATGGTGGAGGTCTAGAAAACTAGGTTGAAGGATGTGGCTTCCTTCCTTGCTGCCGCGGCTGAAGAGAAGAAAAACAAGCACATGGTGCCTTCATTCTTGACCATGGAGTGGTCAAAGCTGCTGGGTAAGCTGCTATAAAGAGTCTAGAAGGTATCTTGGGTGGTCATTTGCACATGGTGAGAGTTTAAGTGGGTCAAAATGAAGTTAGAAAGGGTGCGGGTCAGTTTTGGGCTCGGCATGGTTTTCAAGAGTCTTTCCAAGGTACATTGTGTTTATAATGATTAAGGATAGATGAAATAGGTTGTTAAGGTCTGGTATTAAAGTAATTAGCAAAGATTAGCAATTGGTTTGGGTTAAAACGGATTAGAATTGAAGAAACGAGGTCACGGGTTCAAATAGGGCTCGTTTAGGGTTTTCTTGACTTTCTAGGTTTATATTTCTTGTACATTGGGTCAAGATTGATAGATTATTGATCCTAGGTAGTATATTAAGGATAAATAATAATAATTGATAGGTGGTTTGAGTTAAAATGGGTAGAAAATGAATAAACGGGTCAAAATGATAATTAGGGCATAATTAGGGTTTTCTGGATTCGTTAAGGTTTTCTAGGCTTTGATTTCTTGCACATTGCCAAGTTAATGATAGATAATGATTTGTAAACTCATTTTATGAGTTTACAATGGCCCTTGGTTGGTTATTTGGGATTAGAATGGTTTAAAACGAGTAAACGGGTTAAATGAACCAATTAGGTACATTTAGGGTTTCTAGGATATGTTTTACGTACAAGTGAAGTAAAATGATGAAGTAATGATGAAATAATGATTGAATAGGATTGATATGATTGTAAAATAAGTTTTTACAACTTATTTGAGTGTTGGTTTGGGTTTACAATGGATAAAAGCCAAGAAACAGGTCATGGTTTAGAAACTAGCTCGGTTTTAGGGTTTAGGGTTTTGAATTAGGGTTTTGAGTGTAAAAAGATGTATGAAAGCTTATGAATAGAATATTTAGGGTTTACATCTTGTAAAATGAGTATAGTAGCTTGCTCACAAGTGATAGTGAAGAGATGAGAATGAAAATGGAGGTAAAACGGCTATTTTATGGATTGAGCTTAATGACTTATACATTGAGCTTTTAAGGACTTGTACTTTGATTTAAAGAGATTATATATTTCAAATGAGATGTTATATTACTTGTACATATGCTTTAGTAGCTTGTGCATTCACTTTAGGGGTTAACCCTTCCATGAGATTAGGGTTTAGGGCATCCGATAATGGTTTAAAGCCCGTTTTGATATGATGTTGCAAATGGTACCTTTTAGGAATAATGTACCTTGTAATAATGATATTATGATATTGACTTGATATGTTATGATGTTTGCTTGACATATATGAAGATAGGATTGCCATAATTGCCAATACGTAAGGTTGTCCGAGTCCGTTAACTTGAGTTATGCAGGTTAATTGCATAATTAAGATATTGCTAAGTAATGTAATGTAAAAAAAGCAAAAAAATTCCCTGAAAAAGGTGATTCATATAAAACTAGAATAATTTGTACGTCATCTAACTTAATAGATGGATATTTACATTTATGAAAATTATGGGTTTTTATAAATGCTGACAATACCAATAGGAACACCGGAGAAAGAGAAGCTCATGTAGCAAGAAAAAGTAGCTACAAAGAGTTCATGACCTGCCAACCTATCAATTTCAAAGGTTCAGAAGGAGTTGTTGGACTTATCCACTAGTTTGAGCGAACTGAATCAGTGTTTTCTCGTAGCAATTGTACCGAAGACTGCAAGGTGAAGTTTTCTACTGGTACTTTAACTGAAGAAGCTCTATCCTGGTAAAATTCTTTTTCCCAACCTATTAGGATAGAAGAAGCTTACAAGATTACCTGGGTTAAATTCAAGAAGCTTTTGATCAAGAAGTACTGTCCCTGAACTGAGGTCCAGAAGACGGAAGACGAATTTTACCATCTGACTGTGAAGGGGAATAATCTCAAGACATATGTGAGAAGATTCCAGGAATTGGCAACCTTATGTCCCACTATGGTGCCAGATTCTGAGAAAATGATGGAAGTTTTCATCGGGGGATTGCCTCGAAGTATTGAAGGGAATGTTATTGCCTCTAAACCTCAAACTCTAGAGGAAGCCATTAACATAGCCCGATGCTAATAGATCAGGTAACAAAGCACACTCTAGTACAAGCATCAAGTGATCACAAACGAAAGTTTGACGACAGAAGAACTTTCAACAACAACAACTACCGTAACACCAACACCAACAACCGCTACAGTAATCACCAACCACAACAGAACAGAAGACAGGAAACCTTCAGGTCTTATGCTGCTACCCCAACTGAAAACAATGGGTATACTGGAAACCGTCCATTGTGTAAGAAATGCAATTTGCATCACATAGGACCTTGCACTATCAAGTGTAATACTTGCACCAAGGTGGGCCATCTGACCAAGAATTATAGAAACAAAGGGCCAGCCACTGGAAGTAATCTGCTACCAATGACAGTTATTTGTCATGCCTGTGGAGAGAAAGGGCATTATGCAAATCAGTGCCGAAAGACCACCAACAACAATGCCCAGGGAAGAGCTTACATGCTGAGGGATAAGAATGCTCACCAAGACCCGAACGTAGTCACGAGTATGTTCCTTCTAAACCTACATCTAGCTAGAGTATTATTTGATTCTAGAGCCGATAAAAGCTTCGTATCCATATCTCTTGCCTCTATGCTAAATATTCCACCCATTACATTAGATACCTTTTACAATATCAAAATGGCTGACGAAAACCTAGTAAGCACAAACACCATTATTCAGGGTTGCACCCTGACCTTGTTAAACCAACCTTTCGAAATTAATCTTATGCCAATCAAACTCGGTAGTTTCGACGTCGTCATAGGTATGGATTGGTTATCCAAGTATCATGCTAGAATTATTTGTGACAAGAAAGTCGTCCACATCCCAATCAATGGTGAAACTTTGATCATCCAAGGTGACCAAAGTAAAACCCGACTAAGTCTCATATCCTGTATAAAAACTGAAAGATATATATCCAGAGGTTGTCAAGTTTTCATAATACAAGTAATGGAGAAGAAGTCGGACGAGAAACGACTGGAAGATATACCGGTAGTCAGAGAATTTTCAGAAATTTTTCCTGAAAATCTACCTGGCCTTCCTCCCGTTCGCCAAGTAGAATTCCAAAGTGATCTAATTCCAGGAGCAACACCTGTAGCCCGAGCACCCTATAGATTAGCTCCTTCAGAAATGCAAGATCTATCTGATCAACTTCAAGAATTATCAGATCGAGGTTTTATCCGACCAAGTACTTTGCCTTGGGGAGCTCCTGTCTTATTTGTTAAAAAGAAAGACGGATCTTTCAGAATGTGTATCGATTACCGGGAGTTGAATAAACTTACCGTAAATAATCATTACCCATTACCCAAGATTGATGACTTATTTGACCAACTTTAAAGTTCGAGTGTCTACTCGAAGATTGACTTAAGATTAGGCTATCATCAACTAAGAGTCAGGGATGAAGATATTCCCAAGACTGCTTTGAGAACAAGATACGGACATTATGAATTTCAAGTGATGCCATTTTGTTTAACTAGCGCACATGCTGTATTCATGGATCTCATGAACCGTGTGTGTAAACCATATTTGGACAAATTTGTAATAGTGTTCATCGATGATATTCTCATCTACTCTCGTAACAAAGAAGAGCACGCAAATCATTTGAGAATAATCCTAGAATTACTCAAGAAAGAGAAGTTGTATGCCAAGTTCTCCAAGTGTGATTTCTAGATTCGTATCGTGCAATTTCTTGGACACTTAATTGATAGTCAAGGACTTCATGTTGACCCCGCCAAGATTGAAGCAGTTAAGAATTGGACATCTCCTACTACACCCACAGAAATACGTCAATTCTTAGGACTTGCCGGCTATTATCAGAGATTTATCAAATATTTCTCGAAGATTGCAAAGTCTTTGACTACATTAACCTAGAAAAACAAGAAGTATATCTGGGGCGAAGACCAAGAGTCGGCTTTTCAACTACTAAAACAGAAGCTATGTGAAGCTCCAATCTTAGCATTACCAGAAGGAAATGACGATTTTGTTGTTTACTGTGATGCATCCCATCAAGGTCTGGGAGCGGTGTTAATGCAAAGAGAGAAGGTTATTGCATATGCATCCCGACAACTTAAGCCTAATGAAGAAAACTATACCACTCATGATCTCGAATTAGGAGCAGTAGTGTTCGCTCTTAAAATTTAGAGACACTATCTTGCGTTTCTGAAGGAGCTAGTCTATAAGGTGTTCGAGCTATGGGTGCTGCTTCAGGGATTAAGTCGATTTGGAATTCTACTTGGCGAACGGGAGGGATACCAGGTAGATTTTCAGGAAAGACATCTGGAAATTCTTTGACTACGGGAAAATTTTCGACGTCTATTTCTCGTCTGCTTTTCTCAATAACTTGGATCATTAAACACTTTGACAACCTCGGGATATATATTTCGGTTTTACAGGTTATGTGTTTTCAGTCGAGTTTTACTTCGATCACCTCGAATGATTAGAGTTTCACCATCGATAGGAATGTGAACAACTTTCTCGTCATAGAGAATTTTGGCATGATATTTGGATAACCAGTCCATACCAATGACTACGTCGAAACTACCAAGTTTAATTGGCATGAGATCGATTTCAAAAGGTTGATTTAGCAAAGTTAAGGTGCAGCCTTTAATAACAGTGTTTGTGCTTACTAAGTTTCCGTCAGCCATTTCGATATTATAAAAGGTATCTACTGTGTAATAGATGGATATTTTAGCATAGAGCAAGCGATAAGGATATAAAACTTCTATCAGCTCCGGAATCAAATAATACCCTGACTAAATGCTGATTTAGGAGAAACATACCCGTAACGACGTTTGGGTCTTGTTGGGCATTCTTATCTCTCAGCATGTAGGCTCTTCCTTGGGCATTAATGTTGGTCTTTTGGCACTGATTTGTGTAGTGTCCTTTCTCACCACAGGCATGGCAAACCACTGTCACTGGGAGTTGATTACTTTCGGTGGCTGGCTTCTTGCTTCGGCAGTTCTTGCTTAGATGGCCCATTCTGTTGCAATTATTACACCTACCAGTACAGGGTCCGGTGTGATGGTAATTGCACCTTTTACACAGAGGGAGATCTCCGGCATACCTACCATTTTCTGATGAAGTAATAGCATAGGCTCTACCAGTTTCTTGCCTTCGATTCTGTTGTCGACGATTATTGTAACGATTATTGGTGTTGCGGTAGTTGTTGTTGCTGCGGGAGCTGTTGTTAAAAGTTCTTCTGTCGTCAAACTTTCTTTTGTTGTCACTCGATACTTGCATTGGAGCATGCTTAGTTACTTGATCCATTAGCCTTTGGGCTATGTTGATGGCTTCCTCTAAAGTTTGAGGTTTAGAGGCAGTAACATTTCCTTCAATGCTTCGAGGTAGTCCCCCGATGAAAGCTTCCAAGAGTTTATCATTGTTTGGCACCATGTTTGGACATAGAACCGTTAATTCTTGGAATCTTCTAACATAAGGTTTAAGATCATTTCCCTTTACAATCAGATTGTAAAGTTCTTCTTTCCATCTTCCCTGATCTTCAGTCCGGGACAATACTTGTTTCGTCATGAAGCCTTTTTAATCAGTCCGGGATGGTTCGATTGCTTGTCTATTCCGTAGGTTGGGCATATGCATTCCACCAGGATAAGGCATCGTCAGTTAAAGTACCAGTTGCAAATGTTACTTTGTTTTCTTCGGCACATCTACTCCGAGAGAATACTGATTCGGTTCGTTTTTAAACCAGCGAATAAGACCTACTGTCTTCCATACCAGTAAGTAGAACGTTTGACAGCTACATGAATCTTTGTAGTTTCCATTTTCACTGTAGGCGTTCAGTAGGAACGGTGTTCCTGTCGGATTACTAGCAACTGGCCAATTTTTTTTCTTTTTTTTTTTTTTTTTTTTTTTTTTTTTTATCGACTTGAGCTTCTAGAGCCGAGGTGACACTATCAGCAACTAACTTTCTAATGGCATCTTGAGTCATAGCCGGTGCTTCGTTGATTGATGCTTCTTTTTGGCAGGCATTCTATCAACAAGAGATAACTCGTAATAAGAAATGATATCACAAGTCTAACGCTTGTTCTTCTTTAAATTGTTAAAGAGAAATGCTTATTCTTGAAATGCTTAAGAATAATGTTCAATTTAAGCATTGTTACAATGAGTGATTTCTAAAGTATGATGATGAATGTACGATGGATAAATGGAATATGGAATATGATGAGATGAATAAAGTGATAATATATAAAAGGTAGGTAACGGGATTGCTTGTGATTTAAGAGCAACTTGCCTTAGTACTTATACATAGTCAAGATTTGACAAGTGTTTTATTTTATACCACACATCGCGTGCTAGGTTAAAGCTAAAGACTCGAATTTAAACTAGGAATACTAGGAACTAGATGATCTTGAATGCGGTTTTGAAGTTTCGTTGATAGAGTTCATAAGTTTTTCTATTTCTTCTTGAGTGACGAGTTTCCCTTCTCAATTGATGACTTTGCTAATTCAGCACGATTCTGTAGCGAGCTTGAGTTTCTTATGGTTGGATCCTTCTGCTTTCTTAGAGTTTAGTGATCTGAGTATGAGCTTGCTGGAGTTCTGCTGCTAAGGCATCAAAATCACGTTGGATGATTATTGTTCCTTTACCGAGACCTTCGATGCTGTTTTCAATCTGTTCAAAACGTTCAGGAGGGATTTCTTCTAGATAACATTGGATACCTGAATTTGAATCTTCATGAAGTGTAATAGTGATTCCTGATGAAGTTTCACCAATCTCAAGAACTTGAGGTTAGGATGGGGTAGATGGTAATAACTGCATTGGTTAATGGAGTCCTTCTGGGAGAAAGAATTCTTGAGTTTTAGGAGGTATGATATTTGGATGTTGGTTTTTATTGTAGAAAGATTCTATAACTTCTTGGTATGGATCGTCAGGAGATAAAGTTGATAAAGTTAGTGGGACAATTCCAAATGGATTGGAAGCCACTAGTGTAGGTTTTTCCTATAGAGGCCTGGACATAATACGGGATTTTGGAGGAAGTATGGTTTGGGAAATTGGAAGAAAGGCATTCCTCCAAATTAGATATAGGACGATCGGGGAGGCAAGACATCGTTCTGGTAATAACCAGTGTTAAATTATATAAGTATTTATTATACGTAAAT
Source organism: Tanacetum coccineum (assembly GCA_026074375.1). Classification (NCBI taxonomy): domain Eukaryota; kingdom Viridiplantae; phylum Streptophyta; class Magnoliopsida; order Asterales; family Asteraceae; genus Tanacetum; species Tanacetum coccineum. The sequence goes on from BQNB010002508.1 coordinate 97,684, forward strand.
TATAGTTATTGTACCTTTACATACCATTCCGAAGAGTATTGCGGCACGGAGACTTTATCCTTTGATGAAAAGAAATATAGTTATAGTTAAGGTTTCAACCTTGTTTCTTTAACGTAGGCTCTGATACAATCTGTAACACCCCATTTCTACATATCAGCAGCGAAGCTTATCTGGGGTATTACTTCAAGGACAACTTAGTTAATATAGAAAACGATTCAAAAAGAGTCATTTTTGAAAGTAAAGTTATCATTCATTTATTTCTCAGAATTTGTACAAAGAGTGGTTTCTCAGAATCTAAAATACAACATTTTGAATTGATAACGGTTTTTTCCATCTTCTGTCCTTGCCGCTCCGTGCCAGAAGTTACCTGAGATTAAACATGCTAAAAAGGTCAAACTCAAAGGTTGAGTGAATCCATAGGTTTAGTAATTTAATTGTAATGCAATGCGATATTGGGTTTAATTGATAGATACCCGGTATTGAAACATTTTTATTATTGCATTAGCTCATGAATCGATGCCTTAGGTTATAATGATAATATTGCTGCGGGCACCTTTGCCAAAATACCAGCCGTGATTTCTAATGATGTGCAATTGGTTTATCGTACTGGATACCACAAACGGGAGTCCAACCCAAATTTATATATTAAAAACAGTCGCGCTTACTACGGGAGTAATTAAACGGTTCATGATTAGGGGGACTTAAAGGCAAAGAAGTTACTTAGGCAATAGTAAATTGAAATAACATGTAGAAATAATTTCATTCATGTTTATAGCATGTATCTCCCTCGCGAGTTTATAAAATAATTGAAAAGCGAGGCTATGAACTCACCTGAACAGTTATAGGGAAATTGATAGCTAATGTATAGGGAATGAAAGTAACGGCTTCAACACGGCAATCACACAAACAACCTAGGTTAATATAGGGCAAGTATTAGTTTGATTGTATATATAAGTTTTTGGATATCGATTGGGTTTTGATTATAAAAATTATCATAACACCGTTCGGGCCATCATAGTTTAGAAGTCATTCAGTAAATACGTTTGTGGAGCTAGGGCACTTTAAATCGTAAACCAGTAAATGTTTGAGGGGCTAGGACACTTTAAATCGTAAACCCAACAACTCAGTCAGAACGTAATACCAAGATGAAACCTCTTAATATGAAGCTCCCTAGTATTGTGGTATAATATAGCTTTCGGATGATCGGTTTTAAGCGTTTTATTTAATATCTGGAAATGTTAAGCACGTCAAGCATTTATTAAAGTTATGTCTAGTAATTTTTGAATGTGTTTTTATACTTTTTCAAAATGTTACATTTTAGACCCTGGGGTTTGGAAAATTGCAAGTAGACCCCTAGGGTTTGCATTTTTACGACTTTGGTCCTTCAACTTTTATTGATATACCAAGTAAACCTTGTACTTTAAAAAGTGACATAATAGACCCCTATAGTTATAACTTTGATAAAATGACACTTTTAGTCCTTTTAGTTATAAGTTTCTGAAATTTACGATATATACCCCTTGCATGGATTATAATTACAAAACATGTCCAAATTGCCATGCAAGCTTATTTTAACATTTCAATAGACATTTATAAGTTATAATAAACTAAAATATGAAGTTTTAACATAACACAAGTTTAAATTAATGATTCTTTAAGCTAGGAATTAAAACAGGTTAAATTAGGGTTTTAAAATGAAAACGCGCGGGTTTTAAGGTCAAATCTTCTTATAACTTATCAAAGTACTTATTTTAACATTATAATAGCTTATTAGGATAGGTTATAACAAAATTTTACAAGTTTAACCCATAGTTTAAGTAAAAACATGAAATTAGGGTTTCGGGTGTACGGTTTTGGATCAAAAAGGCATAACACTTAGGTTTTTGAGTTCAAAGCTTTATATTATGATTTTAGCAAGATCATATGAACATAAAAACGTTACATGAGCAGAATATAATCTTAGAGAACCTGGTTTGAGCTTATAGCTTGGAAACGGGTCAGAATCGGGACTTTCGGCTTCGTACGCCTAGAATAACGACTCTCGGGCTTCGTTTCTTGGTTTCTTTTGCTTCCTTTCTGTACTTGAGACTTCTTAAGATCACATAGGATCTATTAGAGCAAAGGATTGCTTCTATGAAGGGTTATAGAGGAGGAAGTGGGGGATGGAGAAAAATGAACAAGGATGGCTTCTATTTATACTTGTGCAAGTTCAAGGAGAGTAAGCAAGGCCTCATTTCTGATCTAGACACATGTACAAGCTAGTATGAGATGTGTTAAGGCTATAAAATGAGGAGTGGAAGGTCTAGGAGTTGCTTAGATGGGTTGGATGACCCCCCTTGCTGCCGCGGCTGAAGAGAAGCAAAACAAGCACATGATGCCTTCGTTCTTGACCATGGAGGAGTCAAACCTACTTAGTAAGCTGTTATAAAGGGTCTAGAAGGTATCTTGGGTGGTCATTTGCACATGGTGAGAGTTTAAGTGGGTCAAAATGATGTTAGAAAGGGTGCGTGTCAGATTTGGGCTTGACGTGGTGTTCAAGTGTCTTTTCAAGGTACATTATGTTTATAATGATTAAAGATAGATGAAATAGGTTGTTAAGGTGTTGTATTAAAGTAATTAGCAAAGATTAGCAATTGGTTTGGGTTAAAACAAAGTAGAATTGAAGAAACGAGGTCACGGGTTCAAATAGGGCTTGTTTAAGGTTTTCTTGACTTTCTAGATTTATATTTCTTGTACATTGGGTCAATATTGATAGATTATTGATCCTAGGTAGTATATTAAGGATAAATAATAATAATTGATAGGTGGTTTGAGTTAAAATGGGTAGAAAATGAATAAACGAGTCAAAATGGTAATTAGGGCATAATTAGGGTTTTCTGGATTCGTTAAGGTTTTCTAGGCTTTGATATCTTGCACATTGCCAAGTTAATGTTATATAATGATTTGTAAACTCATTCTATGAGTTTACAATGGCCCTTGGTTTGTTATTTGGGATTAGAATGGTTTAAAACGAGTAAACGGGTTAAATGAACCAATTGGGTACATTTAGGGTTTCTAGGATATGTTTTACGTTCAAGTGAAGTAAAATGATGAAGTAATGATGAAATAATGATTGAATAGGATTGATATGATTGTAAAATAAGTTTTTACAACTTATTTGAGTGTTGGTTTGGGTTTACAATGGATAAAAGCCAAGAAACAGGTCATGGTTTAGAAACTAGCTTGGTTTTAGGGTTTAGGGTTTTGAATTAGGATTTTGAGTGTAAAAAGATGTATGAAAGCTTATGATTAGAATATTTAGGGTTTACATCTTGTAAAATGAGTGTAGTAGCTTGAACATAAGTGATAGTGAAGAAATGAGGATGAAAACGGAGGTAAAATGCTATTTTAGGGATTGAGCTAAATGACTTATGCATTGAGCTTTTAAGGACTTGTACTTTGATTTAAAGAGATTATATATTTCAGATGAGATGTTATATTACTTTTACATATGCTTTAGTAGCTTGTGCATTCACTTTAGGGGTTAACCCTTCCATGAGATTAGGGTTTAAGGCATCCGATAATGGTTTATAGCCCGTTTTGATATAACATTGTGAATGGTACATTATAGGAATAATGTACTTTGTAATAATGATATTATGATATTGACTTGACATGTTATTGTTAGCCTCAAAATATTGAGTGGAACTGGAAGTTCGTTCATTATGTATTTAAGTCTCGGTCAATCAATTAGTTAATGTTGTAATAGGATAATATCGGGAATCGGGGTTGATAGTTAATCTAATATTTTATATGTTTCGGGTTTAATCCCAAGCAAAACCCAAGCCCGGGTCCTAGTTAAATATCCCCTACGTCATTTAACGCGACGGGGTATATAAAGTCTTTTCTATTAAGAAAAGAGTTAGTTGTTCAAAAATAATATCTTTTCCTTTTCCTATTTTTCTCCCATCTCTCTCTCTCTTCTTTCTCTCTCTAGAACAACTCACCTCTCTTTCTCATTTCTAGTTCTTGATCCGTGATTGATTCGTGTTATGAAGTGTTAAACGAGATCCTATAATTGGCATCAGAGCAAAGAGTAGATTCGTGTCTAATTTGTGTGGTTAAATAAGCTCAAATTCGTGGCTTATTTTGTGAAAAAAATACCCACGGCTCAATTTTTTTTTTGGGTCTAATGGTTTGTTAATCTTGATCTTCTCTTGTTCTACACATCAAAGAGGCTAGGTTGTATCAATTTTGTGTGTTATACAAGCTCCAAGTTCGAAAAATAAGCTTTAAAAGGTTGGTGTTCTTCGTGGAGAGTTGCTTCATTTGTGACGATCCAAGAAGAAATACATGTTATAGGAAGCTTAATCTTCATATATCTTCTTAGTATTGCATAGTTCTAGCTTATTTCGTGGTTAAAAAGTTCATATGGATTGATTTTGGCAAAATTCGTTCTAGTGTTCTTGGTGGAGGTTTGCATATTATATCATTGTTCTAGGTGGCGAGTTGACAGGTTAGGGGACAAGATCCTTGATTTAAGGAATAGTGTCACGGCGGTTTGACTTGGTCAATGGCGAGTTGAGTATAATAATAATATTTATCAGCCGGCGGTTTGCCATTCTTGTGGCGAGTTGCCTTTTAGGTGGCGAGTTGAGCAGGCGGCGAGTTGCTCACATAACCGGCGAGTTGTCATCTTTCAAGGCGGTTTGATTTGTTTTCAAACGGCGAGTTGCTAAGCTAGGCGGCGAGTTAAGATAGAAAATCAAGGCAGCGAGTTACTCAATTTTGCCAGCGGTTTGCTATTAAAATAAGGACGGCGGTTTGCTTAATAGTCACAGCGGTTTGATTATTTTATACTGCCGGCGAGTTAGCAAATACTGAAGGCGGTTTGCTCAACACCTAACGCAGCGGTTTGATTAAAAAAAATACCAGAGCCTAGTTGGATTCGTGATTGATTTGTGTGGTTAAAAGAATCAAATTCGTGCTTATTTTTGGTTCTAAAAACACCACGGCTCAAAAAGCTTATTTGGGCTTAATTGGTTGATTAATCTTGGTGTTTCTCGTGTTATACATGCTAAGGAAGAAGCATTGTTACTCCTACAAGTGATCCTCAAGCCTCAAGATCAAAAACGAAGATATAAGGTTCGAATTTTATTGTGTGTTCTTCGTGGAGGTTTGCTAAATTTTGGACGATTCTCAAAGAAATACGAGTTAAGGTGTGTTTAAACTTGATATACACACTTAGTATTACATGGTAAAGCTTTATTTCGTGGGAAATAAGCTCATTTGGAATGAATATGCAAAAATCGAGCATGGTGTTCATCATGGCGGTTTGGTAAGATAAGGGACAAGATCCACGTTTTTAGGAAAAAGTCAAAGGCGAGTTGCTGGTCAAAGGCGAGTTGCTCACATAGCCGGCGAGTTGTCAATAGGTTTAGCAGCGGTTTGCTTATTTTAATTCAGGAGGCGAGTTACTATAAAAAGCTAAACGGCGAGTTGCTAAATGGCGAGTTGCTAAACGGCGAGTTGCTAAACGGCGAGTTGCTAAATGAAGAGTTGCTAAATGGCGAGTTACCAAACGGCGAGTTGCTCAAAGGAACAGACAGCGAGTTAGTCAGACTAGGAAGCGGTTTGTTTATTTTAAATAGGCAGCGAGTTGCTAAACCAAATAGCGGTTTGAGTATTTTATTAGGGCAGCGAGTTGTCAAAAGAAGCAGCGGTTTGATTATTCTATTACACAGCGGTTTGCTTACACTAGCAGCGGTTTGATTTAAAAAAAAGGCAAAGAGATCGCCAAGCAACTTTCACACTTCATAATTCATAATCATTCATTCATCATGTCAACTCCAGTTAACACATCCTCAACAGATAGCCAAATGTACAACAATATCATGGCAGCTGGTTCAAAAGATCGTCCACCGATGCTTGGACCATGAAGATATTCTCAGTGGCGTTCGCGTTTTCTATGATACCTTGACACTAAATCGAATGGTGAATATCTAAGGAAGTGCATATTTGAAGGTCCATATACGCCCACGAGCGTACTCATTACAGCTGTTGCAGCAGCAGAAAACATTCCACCAGTAGCTGCACATGAAGAAGCTGAGACAATACACAACATGACAACAGA
>BQNB010002508.1:107558-124067 GCA_026074375.1 Tanacetum coccineum
GGATTGTATCAGATGAAGAGATTGAAAAGAAGGAATTGGAAGCACATTACGATTTCATGGCAAAGATTCAGGAAGTCTTACCTGCAGAATCAAGTTCTATTGATACGCCATTGGAACAGGTACAACATCATGATGCAAGTAATGTGTTTGCAAATGAAAGACGACATTCTGAGCAACCTGAATCCATTAATCAGGTTGACCAAAATGCTGCAGAATGTGTTGATGAGCGTGTTGCGCTTGCTAATTTAATTGCAAATTTAACTCTTGATACTGAGGAAAACAAAACGATTTTAAAGCAATTAAAGAAAGCAAACGTATCATTGACTCAAGAACTAAAGGAGTGCAAAACTAACCTTGATGAGTCTAGTAGGGCTCTAGGAGAGGCTACTAGCAGTCGAGATAGTTCTCTGATTGCAATTCAGACCAAACAGACTGAGCTTGAGAAGTACACGGCCCTTAATGACCTAACGAGTGATTATCAAATACTTCAAACAAAGTTAAATGAAACTATAGGACTATTAGCTCGTAAAGACATTGACATACAAGAGGGTTTAAAAACTAAAACCTATGAAATTTCAGTAATCAGAAATACGATGAGCTAGTCAAAAAGAGTTTGTTAAATAGATCACAATTTGAAGGTCAACTCAAAGAGAAAACAAAGGAAAAACAAAGGTGATTTCCGGATTTAACGTTAAGGAAGGAAGAAAAAAAAAAAAAAAAAAAACAAAAAAAAAAGGGACATTGACACATGATTGAAATGGACAAACAAATAAAGTGTTTAAATGAAATTCATTATAAACGCAATCAAGTCAAACAGACCATTCACATGTTATCACCCAAATGCGCAAACGTAACATGGTCAACAACCTTTGCTAATCCAAAGTACCTCAAGAAAAGCTCAATCTGAAAAGCCTGCGTTTAGTATGAGATCACCATATATACTTCTGATCCTTCGCAAACAGAATTTGCCCCGAAGGTGAAGACACAGTGACTCTTGAAAGAGAGTAGATCAAAATTGGAAAAAGACAAAGTGCACATATAATTACACATATCAAAACAGTCTTTATGAAACTTTCAAACCACCATAGTCCCAAAGCCTATCATATCAGTTGGAACGCGCTAAACGAACTTAGGAAGACAATGTGGAGAAAAACGTTGTTAGACAAAACCAAACATTCTAAAAACTTGGCATTCAAACCCATGTCAAAATCCATTAGTAAAAGTAGACTACTTTATAACGAAATGGACAAAGCAACTATCAATCACTTTTAGAATAATTTGGTCAACAAACGTGGTCTAATCATACTAGTAGTGCATTTCCTAACCCAAACTTGCTAAAGTAAAAGGAATTTTGATCAAATCTTACTAATGCCACTTTCAACAAAACTATACTGGACAACATTGTTTTGTTCATGAACTCAAAAAGGAAATGAATGACGATTTGGAGTACGTTAAATCCCTTGAAAAGGAGCTTGACGAACTTGAATCAGAAAAGGCTGATTTTTCAAAAACATAAAATGAACTACTTCTATCGGAAAGAGTGTTGTGTCTAAAGATGTTACATGTTCATATTTGCATTCCTTGTCTGATTTAAATGCTAATACTGAATTGCAATGCTTGTATCTTCATAAAGTCAAAGAATGTGAATGTCTTGCACAAAAGCTTTCGAAACAAACTGAATCTGTTAACAAAGAAGTTCATAATAATTTTTAAAAAGTATTTGCTAAACTGTAAAACAAACACACATTTCTCTTGAACTTTCTTTACAACATTGTAAAGAACAGATGAAAAACAACCCAGTTTGCAAAGAAAATGCTTCAAATGTATTTCGAAAAGAACGTGAACAATATCATGAAATACAAGATTTGAAAGCTCAAATGCAAGACAAGAACATGGTGATAAATGAGTTAAAGAAACTCATTCTGGTAACAAAAGGAAAGTCTGTGGAAACTCAGTTTGATAAACCATCTGTTGTTCGACAACCAAATGCTCAACGGATTCCAAAACCATCAATTTTAGGAAAACCGACTCCTTTTTCAAATTCTCCTGAAATGAGAAGTTTTCAAACAAAACAGTCGGTTAATAAAACTAATGTGTCGGATGGTTTATTTAAACCAGTCACTCAACAGAATTTGCCTCAGAAAAGAAACCAAGCGGTTCGAAACACAATGGCTTAAACCAGGATTGTATAGAATTGCCTCTACCACAACACTAGCTAGAACACACAGTTTCCTCATGCATCTAAGGAATACTGATCCTCACATGTCTAAATCTTTCAGGAGTAATTCATAGTAACTAGTATTAGCAACCACAGCTTAAGTCTAATCAAGTGAAAGAAAAGGACATTCCAAACATTAGTCAATGTGAAGTTAACAAAGAAGGGAGTAGAATAATCCATCATAGGATTTCTAGAATTTCAAAGAAAACAAAGTCTGTAGACTGCGTGTAAATGACAGTTCAAACACCAAAACTTCGAATGTAAATGTCTGTTTGTGCAGAATGTGGAAAATGTATGTTTAATTCTAATCATGACTTTGTGTTTTCTCGATACATTGAAAGACGTGAATGCTAGATACTAAGAAGCCAACAGAGTGCCTCTTAGTGCTAGTAAAACCCAAGAGAAAAGCGAACAAATCTGTTGCAACACCCCATAAGAAAACAGTTTGTCATCAGATACTACTAATTCAGAAATCCAAGAGATTCTATAAGAAGTTGTATGAGGAAACAAATCAGTAATGGAAATGGTGTGATAAGCTAAGAGATGTCCATCATGTTATACATGGACAACAAAAGCCACTCAGGACCAAAAACAATGATGCCAAGGTAGGAAAGAATGATGTATCGATCAAAATTAGTCCCACTATAGACATTGTCTCTAGGATTACTATGTTTGAAGATATCAAACTTCCATAGATCCCAATTTGTCCAATATTCCATCGCGTCCTCTAACTCTTGCAGTTGTACAACTCATCCAATTTCATTGTTTGACTACAGGATGCACAGAAAGCACATGACGGGCAATCTAAAGCTTTTGTGTAATTTAGTGGAGAAATTTCTGGGTACTGTTCGTTTTGGAAATGACCAGTTTTGCTCCTATTATTGTTTATGGAGATCTGATTCAAGGGAATGTCACGAATAAAAAGGGTTTATACTCTAAGGCCTCAAATCACAATCTTTTCTCTTTGGTCAAATTTCTATCTGTGATGCTGATTGGATGTTGCTTACAGAAATCTACTTGTTTTTTTTGTGAGAGATCTTCATGGAAACGATTACTAACCTGGTAATCGTGGATCTGGATTCTCTACAACAAATCATCTTCACGAAACAACTTCATTCATCAACTACCAAATCTGTGTTCATGGCTAAAGCTTCACCAACTCAAGCAGTTATGGCATCGAAGCTTTCTCATCAAACATCGATAACATCACCTTACTCCCAAAGAAAAGAAGTGTGACTACAGGCTTACCCAAGTTAAAAAATGTCAAGGATCAACATTGTTTCGTCTTGTGAAATGATTAAAAGCAAAAAGAAGTTCATTCAAGACAAAAGCGTTCCTATTTCCAAAGGAAGGCTAAAATTGCTATCACATGGACTTGTGGTGGTCCAATGCTAGTTTTGCAAGCATAAAAGGGCAGTAAGTATATTCTGGTGATATGTTGATGACTATATCAAGATACACTTGACTCTTTTTCTACGATCCAAGGAGAAACACCAAAATCTCAAAAAACTTTCACACGATGATAGCAACTCAATCATCAAAGCTCACGTTATTACTGTCCGTACTGACAAGGCACGGAATCTTGAACAAGACACTAACCATGCCCATATTTCAAAAAAAGGCATGACATCAAACATCTACTCCTCGAACACCTGAACAGAACGACCGTTGTCAAAGACGAAACCGTACTCTGGTTGAGGCTGCTCGGACAATGCTTTATCAGCTTCTAAAGCTTACATTAATCCATTTTGGTCTGAAAGCATTTGCAACCGCATGCTAATACTCAGACAGATCAATCATCATATCCTCATCATTAAAAGACGCATATCACATTTATTAATGACTAGGAAACCTTCAATAAAACATCTAAGACATCTTGGATGCACTTGGCTACATACTAGAGAGGGGAAGAATCTGGATAAGATGATAAAAGAAGAGGGGGGATCATGTGGTGGGTCAAAGGGGTTGGATATTCACGGTCCGGAGTCGCGGGGAGTGTGTCAGGAATCGTGTATACAACAAGAGAACACCTAGATGTTGAGTCCATTCATATCAAGTTTGATGAAATCAAAGAAATGATGTCTGATCACAACAGTTCAGACCTCGCACCTCAACGACAAGAGATGTCTGTTGAAAATGTCGCTTCAGGCCTCATTCCTCAAGGACAAAAGGCATCAGATTATGTCAACTCTGACCCAGTGCCCCCAAGACAAAATGTTGTTCCTTCAGCAGAAAAGACAGTTTCGTCACAACAAGGGTTAGAATTTCTCTTCAGTCCTTTACTAGAAGAATATTATACAATCCAACACAATACAGGACCTCGCTGAGGAAAACAACAATGATCAAGCACCGAAGCAGTCGTTCTAGAAGATGAATTAAATCAAAATCGCTTTTTGTACACCGTACAAGACAAATGGTGAGTCTTCCTCACTCAACATTGTAAATACCGATGTGCATTCATATTTCAACACAAAGTCAATGATTTCCCGATGGACGCAGATATCATCCATTAAACAAGTTCGTGGAAAATCCATCCATTCCATTTCAAACAAGACGACAGCTTGCCACAAGATCACTGAATGTGTATGTTCCGCACATCACAGTGAGTATTGTTGAAACCGAAGAACATTAAGGAGGCAATGGCTGGATTCTGCAAGGACGAAGCAATGCAAGGATGAACTTCAACATTTGACAGACTAAAAGTCCCTGGGAACAGTCACAAACCATTGCAAGATGAATAATAAAGCTAAAGTGGTTTATAAAAGAACAAGAAGGATTAAGATCAGACTGTATATTCGCAAACAAAGCACTGACTTGTTAGCTAAAGGTTTATGCACTCAGAAGGAGGTATTGATTTTGAAGAATCATTGCTCCAATTGCTCGCTTGGAAGCAGTTCGGATTTTTGTTGCCGCACAGCAGCACACAAGTCTTTTCCAATCTATCCATATGGACGTGAAAACGGCAATCTTAATGTCCACTGAAGTGAGGAGGTTTATGTTCTCAGCCAAGACGGGTTCGTTGATACCAGATCATCCAGAAACAGTCTTACCCATACTCAGGAAAGCTTTGTATGGATAAAGCAAGGCTCCAAGAGCCAGGTAACATGATACTATCAATCTCTTGATGTCCAAATGCTTTTCTAAAGGTACATATTGACCCAACTTTTATTCAAGATAAAATACGGGGAGATATCTACTTGTGCAAATTACTTGATGACAGAATTATTTAGATCGACCAAATCCTAATATACAAAACGATTTGAAAAATTAGATGCACAGTAGATTGAAATGTCCTTAAAGGGGGAGATGAAATTCTTTTAGGACTTCAGATCCACCAGTCCCCCAAAAGTATTTTTATCAATCAGAGCCAAGTGCTTTAGAAATTCTGAAAAAGCATAATAATGGACAAACTGTCACTCCATTGGTACAACCATTGGCTACAAAACCCAACCTAATGTAGAATTGAGTGGAAGAACCCGTAGACCAACGATATCGTAGTAAAATCCCGGGTCAACTCATGTACTTGACATCTAGTTGACCAACTTAGTGCAAGCAGTATGCTATTGTGTCCACGTTATCAAGCACGACCAACTCAAAAGCACCTCAAGAGGTTAAAAGAAAAATATTTAAATACCTAAAGGGGACCATTACATGGGACTCTGTATCCAAAGGTCTGGCCTTTGAACTTACAATCATTTCAGACGCTGATCAATTGATGCCGGTGCCTTATACTCGGAAAAGCACTTTCTGGAGGGATACAGTTCCTTGTGATAAACTTTAAGCTGGATGTCAAAGAAACAAAACTGCACTGCAATGTTCTTCACAGCAGAGGCAGAGTTATGTGGCGTATCAGCAAGTTTGTGCTCAAGTATGTGGAGAGGACACAACTCAAGATTATGGCTCAACTACAACAAAATAGCCGTTGTATTGCGACTCTCAGTCAGCCATAGGCAATCTCAATGCAACCACCGTACAACATCGCGAACAAAACACATCCCATACTCGGTCATCATTTCAAAAGGAACAAGGTTGAAAAATGGAATAATTGATTATATTTTGACAGAACTGAAATACAATTAGCTACTTGTTTACGAAAGCCTTTCCTGAGGGATCGTTTTAAGTAACTTGTCAGAAGGAAATGGTATGAGATGTTTGACTCCCAGCTGAATGGAGTTCTGACAAATGAGTCACGTCTTCTTGAATATCATTTATGCAACACTCAACCATGACACTAATTTTTGAAAAAAAGCAAAACAAAAAAAATAAAATCTTCAAAAAGAAAATCAAAATCATAAAATCATAAATTTACAAAAAGATTCTTCTCGACATGTCTCATTGAATCGATAACATATAACGAGCTTAGAAATGTCGATTAACATAGACAGCCGGGTGTGAAAATGAGTTTCGAGCGAGCGTTTTGCAAATAGTTTTCAAAACATGTCATTATTCTAATTTTTCCTATATGGCTTATGTGCAAAGTCAAGTACCTAAACCCCGACTTCAAAAAAAGGAAGGGTTTATAACTATCCTCACAACGAAAAATAACGTTTCTCGGTTCTTGAGCTGTTCTTACAAGACATTTCAATTTCTTTAGCTCAAGAAAAAGGATATTGTACTTACATGCGCTTACCCTTACCGTATAAGATAAATCCCTCTAACATCTGGTTTTTCAAAAAGTTGAACACAATTTTCAAGAATTTCTCATGACCAATTCATAATCTTCAAAATGTGTGATTCAACCAACACTCCAACCCTCACGATGTTTTTCAAAAGACAAACAATTTTTCAATTGGTCCTATTTTTGAGGGGCGAGTTATTTCGAATACAAAGTTTTAAAGTTTTTTGGATACATCAACAACAGACCATTCTTATGTATTCAAAAACATTATCAAAATGTCCAAACCATTCATGCTGACCATATATTCTCCACAGCAATAAGCATTTTTTCAAGCACAAATTTTAATCACAAGGAATTTTCAAAAACAAAGAGGTTTAATCATTTAAATAAGGGGAGAAAATGTATTTAAAATATGATCTACTATATAACACAATGTGCCTGAATAACAGGTTTAATGGTTCGAATCTTTATACCCACCAACATCTTAATTTACACGACGATTTCTGAATAAATAAGGTATTAGGTTAGGAATCATCCATGATCCAACCAGAACCCGGAGGATCATCACCAAGGAATAAACCAAAGTATAGAAATAGCAGTCCTTAAGTATGATTGGAGATGAAATGTTTATATTGGGAAACTAATGCCGACTACGATTGAGTTAACACTGAAACAATCACAACAAGTGTTAGTAATGACTCCTTGGTAAGCAATTGAAGGCATTGAAGAATTAAAAAAGAAAAGTTGTGATAAAGGACTAAAGAAGGAAGCCCTCACACAACTTAAGTCAGAAAACGGGTCAATACATAAGCTAATCAGAATCATAAAGAATGATTGCTGGTATTGACAACGACATCATGGACCCAGTGATACAATGCACAAACCCTTCCCACCATTCGAGATTCTCTTGACAGAAACCTTGTCTCCCGTTGTCATGGAGATACACACGTTAATCTATTGACATCTCATCCGAGATTGTATATATGAATGAGGTGGCAAAAGAACTGCTCCAGCCTCCGAGAACTAAAACCAAAATGCACAATCAAGTCTAAGCCAAGAGATCAAGTAAAAAATCGCGATAGAACACAATCCATTTCAAACACTTGTTGAAACAATCAAAAAAAAAAATCAGGTTCTACAAGCTGTTATCAAGAGTCCTACGCAATATCATTGTAGAATTTGCCAGAACATTCAGAGTGATACTCTTTAGTATTCACAATGACGAATGGAAATCCTTCCAGTGTCATCATCAAACAACACTGCGGTAGGTGACTTGCGAGATTCTATATGAATCAAACTTGTGACAACTGGATATCGATTTGGTCCAGTAAATGAATTGACGGTTGATGAATTTTGATAAAAACATGACACTCTCGATGTGTTACAAAAACACTTTAACGAGTGACACGTCGATTGATTTTCAAATCAATTTTCTCGTTTATCACTAACGTAAACATGCAGGTCAAACGGTGGTAACGACAACCTCAATCCCATTCAAATGCTCAATCTTCGAAGTCATACCATCTAGAAAGCTCAAGATTTAAAGACAAAGACTTCCGCTAACTCTGATTTAAAGCTTTCAAGATAATGCAAAAGTATGAGCATGTTGGTCAAAGACATAAGATCGCAAGATGGCAAAGACGATAAAGACAATGACAAAGGCTCAAAGTCAAGATCGCAAAGCATGAAGGAACAAGTTTACAACAAAGAACGAAGACAAAGACCAAGAACACTTGAGCTTAAACGACAAAAGCAATCTCACTGATCTCATGAAGGAGTGTCATCAATGAACTCACTTCGGGGGAGATTGTTAGCCTCAATTTTATTGAGTCAATAAAGGAAGCTCGTTCCCGTGTTCAAGACCTCACTTCGGGGGAGATTGTTAGCCTCAATTTTATTGAGTCAATAAAGGAAGCTCGTTCCCGTGTTCAAGACCTCACTTCGGGGGAGATTGTTAGCCTCAATTTATTGAGTCGAACAAGGAAGCTCGGTCACTCTACGATGGAGCTTCGGTCTTTAATTAGTTAATGTTGTAACAAGATAATAATTGAGAATCGGGCGTCGATAGTTAATAAACTAATATTGTATAATATTTGGGTTAAACCCAAAGCAAAACCCGAGCCGGTCTATTTAAATATCCCGCGTCGTCACATTAAAATGTGTAGGGTATATATAAATATATTGATATTTTCTTTCTAAATATCTAACAATATAATAGATATTTCACTTTAGAAAATAATCTTTTTCATATATCTAAATTTCTTTTCTCTCTCAAACATACACTCATCTCTCTCATCACAGTTCTGAGTCACTCTCTCGTCTAGTTTCGTTCGATTCTGTTTCGTGTTTTATGAAGTGAAGTTTAAAAAACAAACGGTTCCAACATTATATTTGGTTCGACTCTTTCAAGACATGTGTGGATGATTTTGCCAAAATCATGCATGACATTCGAGATGAGCATGATGGGTGAACTTAACTTCTTCCTTGGACTACAAATTAAACAAATGGAAGATGATATTTTCTTTAATCAATCTAAGTATTAAGAAAAGCCCTTGAATAAATTTGGGTCTAGAAGACTCTAAACCAATGAAAACCCTATGTCCTCCATACAAAACCCCAACGACAGATGAAGAGTGTGAGTCGCTAGATAGAACCGTAGTATCGTAGCATGATAGGTATTTACTATACCAACGGCGAAGTATGGCCCGATATCATGTTTATTTCTGCCTTTGTGCCCGCTTTCCAAGATGCTCCCACAAACCTCTCACCTAGAAGCGGTTAAACTATCTCCGATACATTAAAGGCCAACACACTGAGATTATGGTATCCTAAGGGGACCAGCATAGAAATTATAGTATATGCCGACCTCAGATCATGCTGGAGATTATGGGACCGAAAGACATAGCGGTATTTGAACATTCGTGGAAATGTTGTTTGAACATCTTTGTTCCTCGAAGAAACAAACCGCTCTAGCTATATCCACTACCGAATCCGAATACGTAATCGCCGAAAAGCATGTCAACAAGCACAATGATGAAACACAGCTCTCATCGACTACGACAACGACGCCCTCGACGACGTTCCCTATTCATGACGACTATAAGCGCGATTTTGCCCTTGGTAAAAACCGGTGCAACACTCTCGTACCAAACACATCGAATTCGAACCACAGTCCTCCGTGATAATGTTCAAAAGAGGAAACATATATCTATCGAAAAATATCGTCCGTCCCGCAACAATGCCGACATTCCTCACATAAACCCCTAAACGAGAATCATTTAACAATCTACGACTTGGATTAGGAAGATGGAACACATTCCATAAATCATATTAAGTACGCATCACTTTTCTTCTGTCTCAATCTAGCCGTGTTCCATTCCATGCCGTTGACAACTTTAAATACAATCATCCGACAGAACTTTAAACCACATTTAAATTGACGAAATGCAAGTAAATTGTCACTCATCCTAGATAAATTTTTGTCAAAACACAAGTCAGAAATCACTGCCTGTTGGCGGCCCCCATATAGGCGGCCCCCTTATATATAAGGGACCGCTAGGAGATATGGGACCGCCATCAGAGCAAACGAAATATGTACACCTGAAACTAAAATTTTCAAAACAAAAAAACAAACACCCCCTTACCAGCGGCCATTGACGAACACAACCCCAAATCCACCAAAAACTCAAAATCGACCATTAAAACATAAATTGAATTGTAAGTCATTTCAATCATTTCTTTCATTTTGAGTCTAGGGTTCATGATGAACACCAAAAATTAAAATTATGTATTTTTTATTTTTATTTCAAATTTGTTCAATTAAAACCACTAGGATACAATGTATAACTAAAATGCTTCCCGTAGATATAGGATTTGCATACATTGATAGGGTTTGTCGAAAAATTATTTCTTTTTAACCAAAACCCGCTAATTTTCACTTTACAAAATCACACACTTGGGTAACACAATTAAATTGTTTGTTTTGCCTTGTAAATACAACCCAAAAAACGATTTCAAACACATGATATGATCTCATCAACAAATTTCGAGATACATAATTCATAGGTTATTTTCGGACGTTGTTTGTTGAGCAAAATCAAACTAAGGAAGCATTTGGATTAACCTTAGGATTTATATTTAGGTCAAGTTAAATCGCAAGCTCCACATTAGGTTTGCATATAGGCACACACACTAGCACATTTTTGCTTAACATTTTTTTTCAAACCATGTTGAATTATAACTCTTCTTATTAGGGAAACATGCCTAGCAAATATGCCGAGGACTATAAAAGAACACGGTCATACATTCCTAAGAGAATTACTCATGAATAGCATAACCATGCCCTTAAAAACAAATATTCAAAAACCTTAAAAACTACATATTCATGTAAGAGTTCGGGTGGTTTAAGATGATTTTTCACAATCTAAGATTATGTTCGATCCATTGTTGGTCTAATCGACTTGAGTTCTCATTGACATCAATAACAAATTTGTCATCGTTTTTATTCTTGCGTTTCTATAGTCAATTTCGTCTCTCCTATAATGATGATGGGGAAATTTTTGTTGAATTCATGTTCCAAGATCAATACTACTCTTTTTCTCTTGAAGAGTTCGCTGAAATTCTAGGGGTACCATGCGAAGGCGCATGTGTGTTTCACCGACAAGTGGGCACTCTATGAATTAGCGAATGGTCTTTTTTCCCAGAGATGGTCCATACCAAACATTTCTTCCATCTCTTCTGGAATTGATATCATTACTCTATTCGTGTCGACGCGTGAATGTCCTGTTCACTCGTGTACGTAAAGAAGGAAATAGAAGTTATTGAATATCAAAGTTCTTTACATGTGAATTGACCCAACTTTTCAAAAGACCATTGAAACCATTCTTCGAGAAAATGTTTTCGGGCTGGGGTAAATAGGGATCATGTCCGGCTTGTCTATGTCACATTGATTTACTTTTACTTTACCTGCATTGGCCAATTCTCTGAACTTCACTCTAGCCTACTTTAATGGATAATAGAATGGAATTGGGTATCTAGACAATCAAACATCATTCTATCTTCCTTATGGTATTTCTTGACAAAATTACTCACCCATATCCTTAATGAAAATCCTGAATTACAAAATCCTTCCTATGTCTTGTACGATCGTGTCATGGAACCTCTTTTCTCTTCCCAAGAGCAAAAGCCTAGAAAGGACCGTGGCACGAGAAAAGGTCGTACCTCTACTTCTTTAACTCTCACCTGCCTTCGGTGAACCATCTCCTCTCATCCACCAATGATGATGAAGATGTTGATACACAATGAAGGTACCCCCTCGCTGTCAAGTACTACCTTCCTCGTTAGGTTATGTCAAACTCCCTTTACCAATCAAGTTCCTCAAGTCTTTCACAATCCACCTAATCTTGATCCTCATAGCTTGAACCATTCTACACACACCGCCAAACTGGAAATCAATCAACCGACAAGTTCCAAATACGAGATGAGCATCGTGGTGGAGTAAGGTCAATCGGAAAAAGTCTTTGAAGGTTGTGGAGAACTTAAAGAAGTGAGATATGAGGAAATCTCTTTAAGACATTATTATCTATATTATTTACTAATCTATTATGGATATATGTTCTTGACTTGTGCTACTTGTAGTAACTGTAACATTCTATATTTTCAGTCAATTATACGACGTCATCTATTTTTACTAATATTTTTTTCTCGAACGCGTTTACTTTAATTCTATTAAATAGTGAAATCTCGTAAACTAAAAAATCACAATTAACGTAAACGGCACCAAACTAATTAAAGTTTTCGTCAAGAAAGCAATATATTATTTTTACAAAGTAATAATGCAACTTTTTTATATTTAATTGTTTTAATGGTTGGGTAAACACGTTTATTTCGTAATTAATACATTATGTAATACCCGTAAGCACCGACAACTTGTTTCTAACGCTTCGAACAGAATCGTCTACGTTTATACCCAATACATAAAGAGGAGGATACAAAAATATATCATAGCGGGTATACATGGGGGGAGGTTGAATTCATACGGCCGGATTTGGACTCAAAAATGCAAAGAAAATATCATAGAAAACACATCACCTTAATTACATGAATTATTCTCATTTAGGACGATTCAACTCTAGTCTCCAAGTTTTATGAAAACCCAAAAGACCAAGACTAGGACTCCTTCAGAAACCCCTCCCTATAGTCTTCCTAGGACAGGAGGTCCCCTACGAACAGCGGGGGCAGTGGGGAGGGAGGGAGGTAGGAGGCGGGGGGAGGGTATACAAAGCATAAAGAGATAGAAAAAACAAAACACATAACACTTAGAAAAAAAGAATGATCAAAACTCTTCCCTTTTTTCCTCCTTAGCTCACGTGTGCCAAAACCCTCAATACACACAAACCCATCTAAATTTTGTCTACCACTTATACAAGCAATAACACAACATACCTAAACCTACTAAAGATGGTTTTTGAAGGTTATGGTTAAGTATTTTCAAGTGTTGAAGCAAAGAAAAGTGAAATAGGGTTTCTTGAGAATTAAGGTTTCTAATCTTCAAGCTTGGTTTAAAAATCTAAACATAGGGTTTAATAAATTTCCATCATCATTTACACCATAAGGTTATCTAAAACCCCATTATGTCTTTACATTTATAATTTTTATAGTGTATATAAAATTAATATGTGGTAATAGTTAAACAAAGTACTATATTAGTTAGGGAGATCCATAATGAGGCCTCTTCGGTGGCGTATCACGTGTTGTTGGATTTACGATTAAAGAGTCCTAAGCTTCTCCATAGACGTCCATCTACATGACCTCTTAATTATGATAGCCCGAACGATAGTATGATGAGCTATACGACCTAATAAATAATTCAAGTGTTTTAAGTACTTATACGACCTATATAGATTAGGTTAGGTTGCAATTCGATTCGTAAGCGTGATGCTTTTTCTATGTGGAATACTTGATTGATTACCATACCACTCAAGGTGAGTTCGTAGCCCCTTTTTCTACTACTTGCTTTATTAAATACGGGGGAGATTACATGCTTGATTTCTTTAGACACAAGTGTTTTCAAAACTGTATGCTACTACCTTCGTCCCAAAATTATTGTCCATTTTTGACTTTCTGAGTATTTTTTTGTCAACTTTGACCGTAAATATTTTTGTTTATGTTACACAATACTTGATGAAAATTATACCAATGAAAAATACATTTAAAACTCAATCCATTCATATATTATGCATCAAATATTAAATAGCACAAACAAAAATATTTAAGGTCAAAGTTGACAAAGAAAGACTTAAAAAGTCAAAAGTGGACAATAATTTTAGGACGGATGTAGTATTTCCTGATTACATTATTGCCTAAGTTACCGTATTGCCATTTAAGTCCCCTTTTATCATGAACCGTTAAATACCTGCTGGGTATACGCTAGTGTTATGGATAGATCTATCGGGACTGACCATCCCCGTCTGGGCTGTGGTTTCTAGTTGACCATTGACGCATTTAACATTTAAAGAAAATTCGTAGGATGTTTGGCAACATCTGTATTGAGAAAATTCGTAGGATGTTTTTGTAACATCTGTATCCGTGTTGGGGCACAAACCTCGAGTACTGGTTTGATTACAGTTTATTACGTTAAGGTTCGGTGTCATGAGCTTAGGGCAATAATACATGTTTTAGACTATTGAATGTGTTTCATAGTCTACTATTACTTCGATCTTGTGGTCCACGCTATTTCCTGATAAACCTATGAATTCACTCAACAATTTTGTTGACGTTTTAGCATGTTTTAATCTCAGGTGCTGAGGCATAAGCTTGGATGGGAGCCGTGACGGATATCTATTAGAGGGATTCTGATTTCTTAATTTCAATGAAACTTTTGTCTTATAAAATCTTAATGTCTTTTTATCAAAATTATGGGACCTAACATGAAAACTCTGATCTTTTGTAATGACATTGAATGAATCTTATTTTTAACGTCCATTTAAGGTCATTTTCTATATCTTGATTTTTGTACCTTGACGTAGCACCCCATTGTTACCTTTCCGCTGCGACCCGATTTTGGGGGTGTTACATTTTTTTGGTTAAGTCGACAAAATATAAATTTAAAACTTGAACTATCATAAATAAACACCACACAATGACACATCAGGCGTATTGGATGTCAGAACAGTATTCTTCAAATGTCTTCGTTTAAGCTCAAGAATTGCGTGCTTTTTAGCTAATCTTCACAAAGTACTCCATAATTACTTCAAATCTTAAATATAAACGATTAAGTACCAATTCTTGCAATAATGATACAAAATAGGTTATTTACATGAGATAAATGATGCTATAAAAGTGACGTTATTTGATGTCATCAGTAGTGTTTCTTGATCTTGAGCTTGTTTCATCATGCTTGATAAATAGTGATCTTTAACTTCATGAGATCATAAATCCTGCATCATCACTTGAACATCTATGTGATACTTCACCTTCTTGTGATATTTTGTCTTTGGATTGAAAGCCTTCTAACAATCTCCTTTGATAATCTTTGACTTGAACACTTTATGTCTTTAAGAAAGATGTTGATCATCAGAGTAGCGGAAGTCTTTATCTTGAGCTTTCTTGATTACTTAAAACTTTATGTTTTGAGTATTAGCATGCGGTTATGAATCTGACTCAGCTGGAATAAGGCACCAACACCATCGTGTAAATCTGCAATTAAGGGTTAGTAATAAGTACAGATATGGACGAACATGGCTTTGTCATTCGTCAAATATAGGTAGCGATAACCTTTGGTTCCGTGAGGACCTACCTAGGTAGGTTTAATTTAGAAGAACCTCCTTGACATGACTTCTAGCTTAAAGTATTGGATCCTCTAACGCGGATGCACCAGATTCACGGTACTTGCTTGTTCTCATTACCGAAACATCTCAAAGCAGACAACACGATAAGAGTGAATGAGTTAGTTACCATCTTACCGATTGAGTCATCAATTCATAGACTAGACTAAATCGATATCCAGTTGACACAAGTTTGATCCATATAGGATCGTGCAAGTTACCTACCGCTGTGCTGTTTGGTGTTGACACTAGAAGGATTTCCATTCGTCACTGTGAAATGCTAAATAGCACCACTCTGAATGTTTTGGCAAGATCACATAAATAATACATAGGACTCTAAAGATACCACTTGTGTTCACAGTTTGTGAAGGTTGAGTGTAATTTAGAATGGTGTCCTAATGAAATTTATAAGTTGATCTCTTTGGCTCTAGACTCGATAAGTGCGTTTTAGTTTTAGTGATCGGAGGCTGCAGCAGACTGTCATCTTTTCAATGCCAACTAACTCGGAGTGAGAATGTCTATAAAAATGTGTTTAATCTCCGTGAGAAATGAAACAGACTTGTTTTGAGAGAAGCCTGAGTAGCTGGGAGGGGTTGTGCATTGCATCATTAGATCCATGATGACTATCTTCAATACCAACAATCAACTGTGTGATTCTGATAGCATATGTATTGACCCAGTTTTTGCCTAAAGTGTATGGAGGGCTTCTTTCTTTACACCCTTTATCCTTACAATTTTTTTTAATTCTTTCACCCCTTCAATGTTAAACCAACGCGTCCTTATTATCACCATGTTGGGTTTGTTTTGGTGATAACTCATGCCTTGGATAACATTTTTCCCAATCTCAC